>JBAMBR010007231.1:0-11202 GCA_037044475.1 Zaprionus obscuricornis
GCAGCCAAGTAAACGCATCAAATTGGAGCCACTTGATGAGTCATCAAGTATGGCCGAGAAAACGGACAACCCTCTAATGGGGCTGCAGAATTTACAAAAGTTGCAATCGATGTTGCAACAGCTCAACGATTTCAATGGCAAGCGACCCTTGCCATGTCATCTGTGCGGCCGAGAGTTGGAGCATCAATATGCATTGCGGGCACATCTTATGACAGAGCATGCTGGACAATTGCTGCCCGAAGGACATCCGATGCTCTACCAGCAACAGCAACAACAGCAGCAACTGCAACAGCAGCAACAACAACAACAGTTGCCATTAAAGTTATCACCAGTTGGTGGTGGCTCACCACCAACTATTGCCACGCCCACACCAACGCCCACACTCAACGAGTTGCGCTGCCAGCAGTGTGATCGTGACTTTGCCACAACTCAGGAATTCAAGCAACATATCGCCGAAGTGCATCTGGGTCGTATACCAGGCAGTAGTCCATTGCGTGAAGGCTTTTATACGCCCGAGCGTGCCACAGTGGCAGTTGCAGCTGCTGCTGCTGCTGCTGGTGCTGCTGCAATGGCTGGTGTTGGTGGTGTTGGTGGTGCAGGTGGTCCACCACGTGCTGCATATACAATAACACCAACGTCTAGCTACTGTGAGATTTGCAACAAGGAATTGTGCAACAAGTATTTCATGAAAACGCACATGCAACGCATGCATGGCATTGAGATTGAGAATGGTGCACAAATCGGTGGCGTTGTATGCAACATATGCAACAAGGAATTATGCAGTAAATACTTTCTGCGCGTTCATAAGCACAACACACATGGAATCATTGAGGATGGGGCACCGTTGCCACAGCCACGTGGACAGAGCAGTGCACAGAATGGTATTAAGATTGATGCACAGCAACAACAGCAGCAGCAACAACAACAGCAGCAGCAACAGCAACAGCAGCAGCAACAACAACAGCAACAGCTTCAGCAGCAACAACATCAACAGATTCTTGAGCCAGAAATCAATTTGACGCCACTCGGCAGCGATCTCAATGCCGTCAATGAGTTGTGTCCACTTTGTGCACGACAATTCCGCAGCGCCAAATGGTTGCGCACTCATCTGTTGAATGAACATGGCGCCGCTGGTATTGAAAAGCTACGTGAACTCGAACAGTCAACAGCAATTGCTGCTTCAACAGCGGCAGTAGCAGCTGGCAGTAAGCCAAATAGTCCCACGCTCAAGATACCTAACGGTAATCCAGCCAATGTTGGCAGTACTACTGCAGCTAATAATCTTGCCCAAGCACTGCAAAATGCACAGCAACAACTATTTGGCCAAATGCAATTGCCAAAGGGAATGCCGTTACCATTGCCATTGCCAGGCATGTTTGAGCAGACGCCACGCTTCAAGGAATATCAATGTTCATTGTGTCCATTTACTACGCCATATTATGCATTCCTCTTCATACACGAACGTTCCCATGCGCTGCTCAACAACAGCGGCGCTGAGGGCGGAAGTGTTGATGGTAATGCTACAACAGTGGAGGCAGAGGCAGAAGCAATGCAGCGCAGCGACAGAGTACAGGGCAAGGCACGAAGCAAAGCAAATCGAGACAGAAGTGATAAGGGCGACAGAGGTGACAGAGGCGATGTTGAACATATGGAACCAACGAATCTAACCACTAACAGTAGCAGCAGCAACAGTAACAGCAACTGCAACAGTAACAACAATAACAACAGCAACATCATCAACAACATCAAGTCACAAGTACGGACACGCACACCAACGCCCACAGCGCTACTTTCACCTGGTGCCATCAGCAACAAAAGCAACAACAACAACAACACTGCAACAACAATTGCGGCATCCTCCCCCAAGGCACGTTCGGCAACAGTGACGCCAATACCACAACGACGCAATACCAACAGCTCACAGCCAGGCACACCAAATGGCATTGGCTCACAAAGATCAGCGGCAACATCGCCATTCGAATTGTGCAGTGATTTGGCCAATGGCAGCGGTAAACCAACAAGTTATGCTCAGCCCGATAAGTCCGGGGAGGCATACCAGATGCAAGCCTTTCACCTGACACCAGCTGATGCTGATGCCGATTGTCTCTTTGCGCCTGCACTTGTCTATTTGCCAGTGCGTATGCGCGCCTCAGAATCGGCGACATTAAGCTTTAGACTGACACCAGCCTAAACTTAAGCATCGAAAGTTCGTAGTGGTAAGCAAATCAAAAGCAAACAGACAACAAACAGCACGAAAGTGTTGCCAGCGTATGTAAGTTAATTCCCTCAGTTTTCAATATCAGCAAGAATTCTAATTATAGTTCAATGACACAAGCTTCAATATTTTGCAAGTAGAATTCCAATTTAAACTATATTTTTTTTTTTTTTTTATACAATTTTGAAGCATAATTTCGACTTGTGTCATTGAACTATAATATAAACCAAAAATTAAATAAAATGTTAAGGTGATATTCACAGTACTGTTCAGCAGTTAATGTCCCTTATCCTAATCCCATAAACCGACTACACAAGACAAGACAAAATAGTGGAACTACAAAAGACTGAGTGCGCATATTAGTTGAGCTCATTATTAAAGTTTATATACAATAACAAGAACAAAAAAAAAAACCAAATTATTAAAAAAAATATAAATGAAAATCAAAATCAAAAGCAAAAAACTATTGCAACAACAATTACAGACTCCTCTACTTACCATATATGGCAGGAAACTGTAATTGTCGTTTATCTACAGTGAAAACGATAATGCGTTTTGTGTATAACATGGAACTCGAAATATTAAACAACAATAACAAGTCCGTTTCAGCTGGTAACACTTACACTCTGTGTGCTAAAAATCATAGCAGACAACAAAATTAACATAAACATATTTTTTTTATAAATGAATAAACAGATAACATTAAATCAAAAATATAAATTATTAAAAATAAATAAATAAAACGTCAAAATAACATTGCATAACCTTTACCATACAATATATACTACGGATTAGTATATATATATATATATATATATATATATATATATATATATATATATATATATATATATATAAATATCTTTAGTAATTAATATCAAAGTTCCTATGCGTAATAGTAATTTTTAAACGGAAAGGGAAGATAATGAAAATGGAAATAGAAAAAAAAAACCAAAAACAAATATAGATGAAACTTAGTCAAAAGAAAATTTAAATACGTATATAATTCATAAGTTGCTAAGGATATAAAATGGAGAAGTCAGTGAAAAAGACGGGGAGAGCGCTAGTGGACGTGAAAAGGGGAAATATAGAGAAATAGTAACAAAATGTCAAAGAAGTTAGAAAATCTATTTGGATAAATACAAAATAAATATACATAATGAATATAATCAAACAAATATCGTAGTAGCCATAGCCGAACAAGCTTCAAATGACACACATACACTGACACACACTACATGCGTATATAATGAAATGTATGTAGTGCGCTGCACTTACTTGTACGTTCAGGTTAGTTAAGATTAGGGATTTGGGATAATACTATAGTAGTGCTAACTAGTTATATATAAAGAAAAACACATACAGATATTCTCACAGATATAAGCTTCAGCATACGATAAGACAGAACATTCTATGCACAAAATTTGCTCAAAATAGGCGAACAAAAAAAAAAATATATAAAAAAGTTTGCATAGTGAAGAAGTAAAAGAAATATAAGATCAGAAGAGAAAAAAAAACATTAGTTAGAGCTATGGATAAAGATGATGACGAAGACGATTCGATGTATGCTTTACAAGTACAATTCCATAGTAAACTATACTTAATGAGACACTGTAGATACAAATTATTTAATTAATTAATTATGAAATAATTTATCACTTTCTTCTACTCTATATTCTTTGAACTTATCGACTATGATTAGGTTTTGTTTCTAAGTAAATTTAGCTTTCTCTTGAGCTCTAATACAGTCACATCTTTATCATAGTTACATCCAATGCCAAAAAGAAAAACAATTTGTATATAGAGCGCAGTGGGTAATAATTAGTATGCGTATTAAATCTACAGACATATTAAGGGGCTAAAAACGTTCAAAGGATTTTGTGTGAATGATATATATATATATATATATATATATATATATATATATATATTTACTTATAGATGTATGTATATATAAATAATATGGCGCCAGTAAAGATTTTTGTTTTATTTTCATTTAGTTTTTGGTTTTGCTAAATGGCAAACTCGAACAACTCAGGGCAAAAGTACAATGAACATTTAGTACTTTTTATACACATATATTAACTAAATGAATAATAGATATCGATTATGTGAAACTAAAAAAATAAAACATATATATGTACATATATATATATAAAAGAAAATAAGAATTATAATCAAAATGAAAATGAATTTGATGAATAACCAATAAAACGTATATATAAATAAATGCTACCTCAGACGGACTTGAAAACAATAATTTAAATAAATGAATTTACATATATAAACAAATATAAACACTTATGCTTGAAACATTAACAAGATTAACTAAATACAACAAAATAAAAATAATAATAATAATAATAAATAAAACACATAAAATCGCAATTTATATAGAGCCGATGTTAAATGAAATTTTTAGTAAATTTACCTCAGAAATCATAACAAAAGACAAATGACAAACAAAAATCGACAAACCATAAAAAAGCGAAAGCGAAATGCACAAAAATCTTATACTTTAATTAAGCCCTTAGTTGAAAGTATTTACAATTATTTGCTATACAAATTTAATTTAGTTTTAATTTAGTATAGTAAGTGGCACATTCCAAGCAAAACGCACAACAAAACAAAAACAAAAAAAACAAAACTGACCAAAGTACGATGCTAGTCGCAATCCTAAACAGAGTAAGTAAACTTCATGCTAGTCAAAGTTGAGCCTCAATACTGTGAATGGCTTGGCCATTTGCAGTGTGTGCACTTTCCCCTTCCCACTTATACAAAACATAATGCGAGCAGAATACAAGCAAAATTCAGATTTATTTTGTTTTCATATTCCTCATCGAACATTTGATACACTTTTATAATATATGTATATATATTTATATATATATATATATATATTATTATGTAGCATTTAAGATATTGTGTTCTTTACTAAAATTGTGTATCAAGTTCTTTGGAGGATATCGAAACAAAAGTTAATGATCAATAGAATAGTTATAAAAATAAAAATAAAACTAATATAAAATAAAAAACGAAGATTCCCCAATAAAATTCCTATGCCAGAGTAAAGTTAAAAACTTAAATGCAACGATGTAAATTTTGCTATTTTTATTTTATTTTTTAAAAACGTGTGTTTTTTAAAATGCTGCGTGCCTTTTAGCAATTACATCGTTGTATTTGAATATAAAAAATAAAAGTCAAACAAAATATAAAATGAAAAAAAAAAACCATAAAAAAGGAAACTTAAAAAAAAAAAACAAATAAATAACATTCCATATATACTTACTTTAAAATTAGCTTATAATTTTCATTATAATTATTTTCAACATTTATTTGAATATCTTAATTTCATTGTACACATTAATAAATATATTTATCTGTTCAACTTGAGTTTTCTTTTATTTAATTTCTTTTTTTTCGTCTTATTTACAAACTAATATGCCCAAATCCAAGCCGTGAGACAAAGTGTGCCAACCACGAACCTCGTCGGGGTTAATTCTCAACCTCAATCGACAACAATTTTAGAGCAATCTTATCACAGCCCTTAAAAAAACACAATGACACTGATTGACGACAATTGATTCTCACACATAATTGCAGTGTGTGTGTGTGTTTTTTTAAAGAATTCATTCAAAGACTTTGACTTTTTCTCTATAAAATACGTATAGGGGCGACTTCTCATAGACGATAGTCGAAAAAATACTTCATGCCGGTTTAATGTCAAAATTATTAAATTGATTTTTGATTGAATTTTCTTCAATTTTTTTTTTAATACAATTTGTCAGAAATCGAAGGTTGGAGTGAAGTTTATGTTGTCACTGTGCTTTTAAAATTATTTAACAATTCTCTTTTGTGCAGCAGCTGCTTTAGTCTTTAGTTAGAGTTGAGTCTGCCAGTCTATCGTGTACTATATATATGTTATGGGTTTGTTATCAATGCGTTACACAACAGACACCCTCATAAAAAAAACATTTTTTTTCTTGTTCTTTGCTTCCGGCTCAACCCCCACGCGTAACGCTGATTAGCCTGTTTGCCTAAAAAATACCCTCGAAAATGATTAGTGAAAAACCAAAAAGTAAACTGCGATAAAAAATAAAGAATAGAAATAAATACAGAAAAAAAGAATAATATAAAAAACACCAACACGGTCAAATGCAGCCGTTATGAGTGAGGGTCAAGCTATGCATTTCCATGAAAAATTTTAATTATGCAGCTGCTGGTAGTAAAAAGTACTTTGAATACAAATGCAAGCTGCACACAATGTTTGATTAAAATTGTGCATTCAGTCTCGATGTAGAAAATATTTCATAAAAATCGCCAAATATTTTCAAATTTATTCGAAGCCTGACAGAAACGCATTTCATTTCTTTGATTATACGCACATCGAGCTATTGTCCAATTTATACTCTAAGGGCAGGGCTCAGTTTCATTTATCCCTCAATGGTCCTTTAGCCTACCTAGTTTTTCCTTAATTATTTGTCACGTGTCCATGCAAATTCATATTTCATTGATTACGTGCAGGACATCGGATACTTTCAATAATCTCGACTGCAATTAAAGATACAACAACAAGAAGTGTAGTATATAAATTTAATATTCTCCAGTTTCCCGGGCGACGAAGTTAGCAACCCTCAAGGAAGGTACATCTTCTACCCATACGGACACCCTCCATTTCCATTTCCATTTTCATGCAAATAATACAGATATTGCTGCTGCTACTTTTTTCTATATTTTCTATTGAATTTTTATGGCAATTTATAATGGACATGGCATTTTGGCATTGTCCTTAGGTGATCCTAGGCCAACAGTTTTTAGGGCAAACATTTGCCAAAAAGTCGCAACAGCAGGGATGTTTCTTGCTGCCGTTGCCACAATTTGCATGTTTAAAAGTTGTGCTGCGGTAAATGCAATGTATGAGAAATGAGAAAAATGACAGAAATTGAAAAATGCAATTTACATCACGGGCATTGTGATGTGTTCTTTTTTTCCAGGGGTGTTTTTCTGTCAGGGTGATCACCTAGTTCCCTCGTTGCAAATATTCTGCAAAACTTGCCAAATCATATATGCAAATTGAAGCGTGGTAAACATTTAGCGGAATTGCATTAAATACAACTGCTACTTCAATATTTCAAATTTCTACATCAATATCGAATATTGAGGTTAGGATTGGCCTTGGATTTAAAATTGGAATTGGAACTGGGCGTATTTTATAATTTATTTTTTGTTGGATTTTATTAACAATTCTATTTTACTTTACACTGAGAGTGCGCACAAATCAAAGTTGATAACAACAAGAACAACAACAACAACAACAAAACAAAAAACTTAAATAAAATAAAGCGAAAAATCAAAAACGTTATAGTATATAAGTATATATGCATAAATATATATATATATATATACATATACACATACAAATATGTAAATGGATAAGTAAACAATTTTACAAAGAACTTGCAACGTACCTTTAATGAGCATAAATCAAAATTTTGGCCGCAGATTTAAGAAATAAAATCTGTTGAGCTGGATATAAATCAAAAACATTTTATTAGATATAAGACTAAAAAATCCCCAAAAAAACAAAAAAATTAAAACACAAAAATCTAATAATGAAAGAAAAAAACATAAATTCTTTAATAGCATTTAGTTATAGCTTATAAGCAAAAAAATTTTCAAAATTGCATTGAAAATTTATCATTAAAAAAAGAAAAACGAAATGAAAATCGATGTTGAGTTTAGCAGGAGACGAGCATGAAATCAAAAAGATGAAAAACATAAAAATAAAAATAATGAGCGAAAATCAAAATGAAAAAAATAAAAATTATATTAAATATGAAGAAATCAAAACAATTTATTTTGCAATTGGCAAAGATATACAGATATATTAAAAAATATATATTGTATTGTATTTAACATTTTACTCTTCGAAAAAAAAAACTTTGTTATTATGTAAAACTATGTGTGAAAAAAATAACAGAAAACCTAAAAAAAAAAAATCAAAAACAAAATTAAAATGAAAATTAATTTAAAAGTAATTATTTATATTTATACATATGTAATGTCTAACGAAAATGAACAACTTTAATTATCAAGAGCAGAATCAAAAACAGTAACATAACTGTAAAATTTATTTCCAACAACTAATACTCCTGTCTACTTCCCGCTTTCCTTTTCCTCCCTTTTCAAACTGATCCCCTTTGTCATTTGATTGTAAGCGAGCATTTATCAAAAACTAAAAAACAAAAAATTAAAAATCATATGTGTTTTCATGATTATATTAAAAATATATATACAAGCATATACAACAACTATATAGAATCAAAGAAGTCTGTAATAAGTAGAGATGATGACACGCACGCAATGAATAGATTTTTATGATTTTTTTGTTATATATATTTAATGGTTTAAATTCATACAATATAAATATATACCTATATATATATATATATACAATATATATATACATATGTATATATTTATATATATAGTTGTTGTATATGCTTGTATATATATTTTTAATATAATCATGAAAACACATATGATTTTTAATTTTTTGTTTTTTAGTTTTTGATAAATGCTCGCTTACAATCAAATGACAAAGGGGATCAGTTTGAAAAGGGAGGAAAAGGAAAGCGGGAAGTAGACAGGAGTATTAGTTGTTGGAAATAAATTTTACAGTTATGTTACTGTTTTTGATTCTGCTCTTGATAATTAAAGTTGTTCATTTTCGTTAGACATTACATATGTATAAATATAAATAATTACTTTTAAATTAATTTTCATTTTAATTTTGTTTTTGATTTTTTTTTTTTAGGTTTTCTGTTATTTTTTTCACACATAGTTTTACATAATAACAAAGTTTTTTTTTTCGAAGAGTAAAATGTTAAATACAATACAATATATATTTTTTAATATATCTGTATATCTTTGCCAATTGCAAAATAAATTGTTTTGATTTCTTCATATTTAATATAATTTTTATTTTTTTCATTTTGATTTTCGCTCATTATTTTTATTTTTATGTTTTTCATCTTTTTGATTTCATGCTCGTCTCCTGCTAAACTCAACATCGATTTTCATTTCGTTTTTCTTTTTTTAATGATAAATTTTCAATGCAATTTTGAAAATTTTTTTGCTTATAAGCTATAACTAAATGCTATTAAAGAATTTATGTTTTTTTCTTTCATTATTAGATTTTTGTGTTTTAATTTTTTTGTTTTTTTGGGGATTTTTTAGTCTTATATCTAATAAAATGTTTTTGATTTATATCCAGCTCAACAGATTTTATTTCTTAAATCTGCGGCCAAAATTTTGATTTATGCTCATTAAAGGTACGTTGCAAGTTCTTTGTAAAATTGTTTACTTATCCATTTACATATTTGTATGTGTATATGTATATATATATATATATATTTATTTAATTGCAGTCGAGATTATTGAAAGTATCGCGATATCCGTGCACGTAATCAATGAAATATGAATTTGCATGGACACGTGACAAATAATTAAGGAAAACTGCAGACTAAAGGCCGTTGAGGGAAATGAAACTGAGCCCTGCCCTAGAGTATAAATTGGACAATAGCTCGATGTGCGTATAATCAAAGAAATGAAATGCGTTTCTGTACGCTTCGAATAAATTTGAAAATATTTGGCATTTATGAAATATTTTCTACATCGAGACTGCAATGCACAATTTTAATCAAACATTGTGTGCAGCTTGCATTTGTATTCAAAGTACTTTTTCTACCAGCAGCTGCATAATTAAAATTTTTCATGGAAATGCATAGCTTGACCCTCACTCATAACGGCTGCATTTGACCGTGTTGGTGTTTTTTATATTATTCTTTTTTTCTGTATTTATTTCTATTCTTTATTTTTTATCGCAGTTTACTTTTTGGTTTTTCACTAATCATTTTCGAGGGTATTTTTTAGGCAAACAGGCTAATCAGCGTTACGCGTGGGGGTTGAGCCGGAAGCAAAGAACAAGAAAAAAAATGTTTTTTTTATGAGGGTGTCTGTTGTGTAACGCATTGATAACAAACCCATAACATATATATAGTACACGATAGACTGGCAGACTCAACTCTAACTAAAGACTAAAGCAGCTGCTGCACAAAAGAGAATTGTTAAATAATTTTAAAAGCACAGTGACAACATAAACTTCACTCCAACCTTCGATTTCTGACAAATTGTATTAAAAAAAAAATTGAAGAAAATTCAATCAAAAATCAATTTAATAATTTTGACATTAAACCGGCATGAAGTATTTTTTCGACTATCGTCTATGAGAAGTCGCCCCTATACGTATTTTATAGAGAAAAAGTCAAAGTCTTTGAATGAATTCTTTAAAAAAACACACACACACACTGCAATTATGTGTGAGTAATCAATTGTCGTCAATCAGTGTCATTGTGTTTTTTTAAGGGCTGTGATAAGATTGCTCTAAAATTGTTGTCGATTGAGGTTGAGAATTAACCCCGACGAGGTTCGTGGTTGGCACACTTTGTCTCACGGCTTGGATTTGGGCATATTAGTTTGTAAATAAGACGAAAAAAAAGAAATTAAATAAAAGAAAACTCAAGTTGAACAGATAAATATATTTATTAATGTGTACAATGAAATTAAGATATTCAAATAAATGTTGAAAATAATTATAATGAAAATTATAAGCTAATTTTAAAGTAAGTATATATGGAATGTTATTTATTTGTTTTTTTTTTTTAAGTTTCCTTTTTTATGGTTTTTTTTTTTCATTTTATATTTTGTTTGACTTTTATTTTTTATATTCAAATACAACGATGTAATTGCTAAAAGGCACGCAGCATTTTAAAAAACACACGTTTTTAAAAAATAAAATAAAAATAGCAAAATTTACATCGTTGCATTTAAGTTTTTAACTTTACTCTGGCATAGGAATTTTATTGGGGAATCTTCGTTTTTTATTTTATATTAGTTTTATTTTTATTTTTATAACTATTCTATTG
>JBAMBR010007232.1:0-20000 GCA_037044475.1 Zaprionus obscuricornis
AAAAATAGGAAATTTTTTTTATATAATTTTTTGGTGCTGGAAGTCAGTTGTGGAATATTATTGAAAGTTGATCTTATTTACCCTACATGACCGATAGGCATATATTCGACCTTGTTTATCATGCCACGATGTGCCTGGAATCGAATTTCCTCCATATGTTGAATATTGTCTTCTAAATTTAGGTGATACGAATTAAGTGAATTACCAGTGGAAGTCGAATTAAAGTCAGATATAGAATCAGCAACATCATCAATGTGTTCTATCTCGATTTTCTTAAATGGCCGAATCAAGTAGGTTAGAATTTGTGCATTACGCAAAATTGGATCGGTCAATGCCTTTTCTGAACCTTTCTCAAATGTATATTCATCGCCCAGTAGACTGCGCGTCGTTTGAGAGATATGAACCATACCAGCTACACCTGTGTTTTCTAGGCGATTCGCAATATCAACATCTCGAGACCAAATATCATATTGCCATTTTGTGCGTCCAATGATACCAGAGAAAACCTCACCAGAATGAACACCAATACGCATATCAATATCTTTATTATGATATTTGCGTACAGTTTGCGTTTCGTTGATCATTTCCAATGCCAGATTCACGCAAGAATTTGCATGGATCGGACTGTAATGAGGTATTCCCGAAACACAGTTGTAGGCGTCCCCCAGAAATTTGATACGAAGTACATTGTTCCGTTGTGCTGCATAGTCGAACTTCACAAACAGTTCATGTAGTATCTGAACTAGTGTCTTCACATCTAACTGTGTAGTTAGACGAGTGAAATTAACCAAGTCAGCTACCAAAATTGAAGCATCCGAGTGCAGCTCAACGAACAATACACTGTGAGAATATATGTATTTCTTACAGAAATTATGATACTAAGCGCAAAAAAATTTACAAACCGTGGCGTTACTAGGGCCGTTCCAAGCTGTTGGTCTTCTATTCGTGTGCGGATTTCTTGTTTTAGCGATTCAGTAATCTCTATAGGTAAAACTGTTCGCAACATGTTTTCCTCCTTTTCCTTAAGAGCCTAAGGTAGTATGTTATTTATTTTCATAAAAGGCTTTAAAAATATGTATACTTTGAGCAGTAGGTTCTGGTGCAATGATTGCCGTCGAGTAAGCACTTTTTGCCTCATACTATACTCGATAATCAATTGAAGAAACACCATCATTATATTTTGTACAATATAAAAAATAGCTAGATTTACTATAACATAGTTGTCGTCCTTATGGAAAAAAAAGAAATAGTCATACAATAAGTACAGACTCGATACAGCGATACCAAGAATATAGGATCTTGTAAAGAAACCACTGGGCAATAATATATATGTCGATATAATAACTAGGGTATCGTAACTACCGACCACACTGGATTCTTCTCCTCCACTGGAAACTGCATAATTTCCAAATGTATCTGATAAGAAGTGAAATATGAATTATGAACGTGAGATTACAAAATTCATGATAAATACCCAAAATACCAATTAACAAGACAGCAATATAGCTTGCAATAATATTCTTTCGACGAAAATTTCTAATTTTTGATCTATCAAGGAGACATACAAGTAGGATACCCGGCAAAAAGAAGAATAGCATAATATACGGAAGAGATATAAAAAAATCAGTCTGCAAATAAATAAGTTTTTTATGTATATAATAATTTTTGATATGCAATACTATGTAGTATAACACTTACATTGATTCCTAAATTCAGAAAAAGAACATGCACGAACAATAGCAACTCTATGATAAAAAGAAAAATTGATACTTTAGTCACAACAATACGTTCCACATAGCGATTGTAGCATTCCTCTAGTTCCAGTTCACGACATTGTTTCTATGGCCATCAATTAATTGAGGATTTTATTATTTAAGATTCAACTTACGCGCAGTTCGACTAGCTCCTCACCAATTTTAATATTTTTGATAAATTGATATAATTTTTTCATATTGTATAAGAAATTAAAGATACAATATTCAAATATTTATCCAATGCAGAAAGAAAATATAATAATGTTAATAATATACGATTAATTTAAAGACTGATGATTTAAGGTTAGGAACAAATTATTTGACACACTTCACCAGTCTACTAAGGTACAAAATGAACTTTACTTTAAATCAAATTGTGAAATTGTTATGTTTATGTTATATTTTTTATTTATTAGCTAATTATTTTTTTTAGTATTTTTGTATATAAATTTTTTGGTATATGATTTATTTACAGTATTATTTCCATGTACTTGAATTATCTAAATAGACTTTTTTGTGGTGTTTGGCTGATGTTCCAAAAATCGTTCATATTCTTTATCTGTGCCCAATATGTAGGTAGGTATATCCCCACGGCCCTTAACAAATGTCATGCCACGATAATTGCATTGTATATTAAAATTACGTAATTTCAATGCCGTATTCTCAGTCACCTGAATCTGGCCAGGTATACCCGTTGAGTCCATACGTGATGCCATATTTACCGGATTACCCCATATATCATAATGTGGTTTCGATATACCAACAACACCGGCCATTGCTCTGCCATGTGAGATACCAATACGTAGCATACCATAATCTGTACTCCCCGCGTATGCTGATTGCATATTCTCAGCATTAAAACGTCGCATCACACGCATTAAATCCAATGCAAAATTTGCCATAACTTTAACAACTTCATCATTACTTCGCTCATTGGAAATGTCATCGTTGCTAAGCCTTGGTGTTGTGCTTATTACATTACCTTCATATTGTCCACGTTCTAGATCTAAAGCAATGGTACTACCATTACCATATGGTACACGTTGTAGCTGTTCCGAACCAGCGATACGATACTGACTACGTCGTCCATTTGGCATTAGCGAAACGTTACGAAATTTAACTTGTGGTGCATTGACCTGCTCGGAACGTGTAACATCCAAACCACAAGCAGCCATATATGTCCAATTAGCTACCTTAATTTTCTCCACACGCAGGCTATGTGAGTATTTGTTGAGCTATTATTGGAATATTATTAACATTAGCTATCAATATATCTATGTATTAATATGAAGAATATTATTTACCACATCATCAAAATCGCATATAATTTCATTGAGAACACGTATGCCAATTTTATCAGTATCAAAATTTTTGATCGATGCAAACATAACGGCAACATTATCATATTCCTCATAATAAAGTTCATTTTTCATTTGCGTTGACAGATAAAAATCCGCTGTACAATATAATACAAAAAAAAGAATATTACTACAAATATCAGCTAGAAAATCTTTATAGTAAAATCAGATATATTAAGGTCACTTACCCACATGAGATGGCAAGATATTATTAAGTAAAACTTTGATCGTATCATTGGTAATCAGTGCATCATCCTGTTTTTGCAACAATTGCCGCTTCCAGCTAACAAATACTAGTTATTTTTAGTAAAGTGAAACGAGAATCTATTGCATCGGACTTACTTGTAGTCCACTTTAGCAATGAATTCCGTTTGACGTTCCATCAAATGAAAAATGCCCAGCGTTATAAAGATGAGCAATATGTGTGAATATACAGCATTAAAGGTGACATTTGTCGATGGACTACTGATGTATATATAATCAAATTCAAAGACCACTAGCACTGCATAGGTAACAGTCATGAGTACAGCTACAGTTGTCTTAACAATGAATGGTATGCGAGTAAAAAGAAATGCTGTGCCCAGCACAAGTGTCATACAATTTGTAAGAATCTATAAAGAATTAAAATTATATATTCCATAAACTTTTAAGTATAATGTAACTTACCCAAGGATGAAAGCAAGATTCAATATTTTCATCATCATGCATATCACCACAGTCTAGCTGGGGAAATTAAATAGAATCTTAATGTGCATAAAAAATGTAAATTTTATTTTTTACTTACCACTTGCATAGCTGCCACAATGCAATAGGAGACAATAGTTAAACAATAGACAACAATACGTAATATAATATTACGTTGCATATAGTCAGAGAGTTTGTAGAGTAAGGCGCTAAGTTTAAAATGTGGCACAGATAATTCTGCATCCGAAACATACATAATCCAAAGTTTCTTATACCAAGAGACAATCAATAGTCCTGTCATTAAAGCTATAGTTATGCCATCAATAATCCAATAATGATAACGTGAGCTGTTCAATTGTATAAATATATGAATATATATTTTATATAGAAAGAGAAACTTATTGATCTTACTCTTTGCTAAGCAATTGTATGGACAGCAAACAAATGTAAACAATCCAGGCAAGAGCTATGCTATATTTAAGCATTACATCTGGCTCACGTATATATTGTAATTCCCAGTTACGTATGCGAAAGAGTAAACAAAATGAGCTAATGTTCCGTCTAAAGGTTTCTTCTTCAATTTCATCCTGTGTTAAATTTGTCGAGCGATGGCAAACTTTAGTTATTCTAGCAGGAAATTATACAATAATTAAATATTCACATTCATCATATACTTCTTATACTACTTACTGTATACGTCCAATGGGCATCTTGTCTAGCTCTCGGCACATCTCTAGCTTGGCCTGATTACGCACTTGATTGTATTGCTGTAGCGTTGAGTTGTGCATAAAGTGAGATTTGCTTGCCTCACTTAGCTTCTTGGCCTGACGTTCGCGTTGTACACGTCGTGGATCATGCATGGGGGCCTAAAAACTTTCGTCTTTGTTTAATTGTGCAACTCATCATTATCATCATCATCAATGATGACAGGCAAGAGCAATACTCACGCGTAATGATTTAATCAAAAATGTGCGTATATCATGCTTCAGTAATACAGGATCTTCACGTGCCTTTTCAGTACCATCCTCAAAGAAATATTCACCATCTAATAAACGCAACGTTTGCTGACTAACATGTACACGTCCAGTGGCACCGGTTGCCTCCAAACGATTGGCAATATCCACATCTTTGGACCAAATATCAAATTGCCATTTGGCAGCACCAATAACACCAGATAATACATCACCCGAATGTACACCGATACGCATATCAATATTAAGATGTCGCTTCTCTCGTACATCACGTATATCCTTAATCATACGCAAGCCAAGATCAACACAACATTTGGCATGATCTTCATTAGGACTTGCCAGACCTGCGACACAATAATAACAATCGCCCAAGAATTTAATTCGCATTACATTATGCTCCTCGCTGGCAATATCGAAACGCACGAAAAGATCATGTAATGCTTCCACTAACTTTTTCACATCCAATGTTGTCGTCAGATGCGTATAGTTTACCACATCGGCATAGAGTACTGTAACATCCTTGTGCGGCTCTATAAAAAGTGTTCTATGCACACACAGACATAGTGAGATTAGTGAATAACTTGCGATAGACTTATGCTTACCCATGATCTGGCTGACGCCAACGTTTCAGTGCTTGTACATTCTTATTAATGCGCTGATCGTAGCCTGTGCGCTGCTGTTGATGCTGTTGCTTGGAACGTTCAATGCGATTACGTACATCTTCCTGCAGACGATCGGCAATTTGTGTTGGTAATATGCTTAACAATAAACTACGCTCCAGATCACGTTTATAGCGTAAGAGTAAATTCTCCTCAACATATTGTCGACGATCGAGAAATGTTGTGCGTAATGCAATATCTCGCATTAGGCGAAAAAAGATGCCCAAACAATTGACACAGCTCAAGTATATTGCTTCGCTAAGTGTAAGAAATTGAAATTGAAAATTTGCAAAGAATCTAGAGATCAATTGTAAACTTACTTTAATATGCTATGCATTTGATTAGTTTCCTTGGCTGTGATAACAAAACTATAGTTGATAATATAACATATGGTAACAGCGGTGCCAAGTATAAATGGTTGCAGTATATATGGTATAGGCATAAACATATAGATGGCATAGAGAGTATATGCATCATAGATAGGATTAAGTATATCATTGCTAGTAGTAGCATGATATATATTTAGGCCAATATCTGTCAAAGAATAAATTACTAGAAAAAGAAATAAATTTTAATAGAAAGGCAAAGGATATTTACCTACTAATACCATAACAGAGACAGCTAGCCAGGATGAAGCATAGACTATCCAATTATGTTTACTTATCAGCTCACTGCGAAAGTTAATGGAGAGTATAAGCCATATAACTAGACCAGTGATGCCATAGGCAATCATATCAACATAGGCATTACTAAGATCCGATGATGTCAATAATAGCAGTGCATGTGTTCCATATATGAGCAGCTCAATGAAGATAAAGATCGATAGATAACCAATACGTAAACGACGCATATATAAATCATATGATTCCTCTAGCTCCATATTCCGACATTTTCGCTGCATGGAGCAGAAATTTTAAAAATTAATAAATAAAATAAATATAAAAAATTAATAATTAAAAAAATATAAAAATTAATAAAAAAAAAAATAAATATATAAATTAAAAAATAAAAAAAAAAACATAAAAATTGATAAAAAAAATAAATATAAAAATTAATAAAATAAAATATAAAAATTAATGAATAAGAAATATAAATATATAAATATAAATATATAATAAAATATATTAAAAATTAATTAAAAAAGAATCAAAATTTATTTATAATAAAATATTAAAAATTAAGAAATAAATAAAAAATATAAAAAAATAATAAATAAAATAAATATAAAAAAATTAATAATAAATAATAATAATAATAAAAAATAAATAAATATTAAAAATAAAAAATTATAAATATCAGTATATTAAAAATTAATAAAAAAAAATTCAAAATTAAAAAATTAAAATAAAATATAAAAATTAATAAAAAAATTTAAAAACTAATAAATAAAAAAATATATAAAAATTAGTAAATAAAAAAATATATAAAAATTAATAAATAATAAAAATATATAAAAAAAATATTAAAAATAAACTAGAAATGATCATAACTTACCACTAGATAACTCCATTCCCAGTTCTTTTCATTGAGCGGCGTCTGCAATTGCTCAATGCTAGAGCGAAAGGGATGCGAGCGATTATATTCAATACCAGAATCAAAATATGAATTCATTTTCGTTTTGTTTTTATTTCAAGTGCTTAACATTTTCAGTGGCAAGCGTTAACAAAAGATTGTGAGAAGGAGCATGCGGGGGCGTGTGAAGACTTTATTATCAGATCAAACTCCTAAAGTGCGACAGTGAGTGCGAAGCGATTGACGAATTCAGTCAGCTTTGAGCTTATCTGTACGAGCGTGTGCGAGCGAAACAGAGCGAGTAGGTAAGAGTATCAGTGATACTCCCAACAAATACGAATACTATGAGTATATTCGAGTAAGTCGCATTCGTATTCGTATTCGCGTTGAGTTTTGTATTTTTTTTTTTTTTTTTTAGCTATTATTGTTCTTGTGTTTTTCAAGTGTATCGCAAATTGTGAGCACACAATGCGCGACAATGCGGCAGCTAATTTAGCAATTTGTCTAATGTATTGTTGATAGCGTTAATGGTTTGTAAATCACACACTCGTATATCAATACGCATACACTCACACACATACAAACACATGTACACAAACGCTTACACATTATCTGTCGCTGCAATGGACAGAGAGAATTTTGTATGTGTGGTGCTGCAATTGCTGCTGCTGCTGCTTGGACTTGCAGAATTTGCAGTAAATTTACAGTTGTTATTATTATTATTATTGTTGTTGTTTTTGTTATTATTAGTCGCACTTCACTTTCGTTACGTTTGCTTTTCGCTTTTGGCAATAAAACACGATAATAATTAATATGAAAAATTAACAACACTTAAGCCTATTGCCCGTAGACAGGCGCGCTCAACAAGCCAATACAAAATGCGGACAGGTATCACAAATTACTCTTTGGCAAAAGCAGATAAGCGGCTACGGTTACGGTTGTGACTGTGACTGTGGCTACGGCTATTACTGTTCGCTGAACTTATGGCACACGCTCCTTAATGGTATCACAGTGAATGCCAGTGGTGTATGATCCACAATGCACAACCAATAGGCTTGAACTCTTGAGACCAACTGAGAAGCCAAGAGAGTAAAAACAATGCGACGCTTTCATATCACACCTGTCGCTTATCGGCTTGATGCGTGCGCTAAATACAGTTTGACGTATTGTTAATTTTTTTTGATTGATTGATTACATTGATTGTTTTCATGATTGATATTACTAAATTGTATATCATCAATTTAACGTTAATTAGTTGTTAGCATTTATCAAAAATCAGTTAAAAATGTGAACTTTTCAAATATGCCCGGGCACATATTTGTGTTGAACGTTTCTGCCCTGGTACTGTACACTAAGTTGGCAGCACCGAACATAAGCTAATTTTCAGTTACTGCATTTTTGATTTTTCGTTTAAAGTTTTTTTGTACTAAATAAATGCATATAGGAATAAACTTTAGTTGTAATATTATATAAATTTTAGAAATATTATAATATTTATAAATATTTACGATTCCACTATAATTTTCTCAAACATCTTATTAATCGTTAGGCCACCACATTTTTATCGATAAATCTGGTGGTTAACATAAAAACTTGCATTTTCGAGCCGGCAAACAGCTGTGAATTGTGTTACGATTGTCATTCACGCATTTGTCTAAACAATAAAATAATTTTTTTTTTTATAATGTTGTACTTAAATTTTTGTACAATGTATAAAATACTGAATAATCTTTTAATAAGTCATTATAAAAGCTGATAAAAGTAGAGCTTGTGCGTCCAAAAATTCAGCAACCAATGTTAACTAACAGCAGCAGCGAATGTTAAAACATTTCGCCACTGTTAACCAATCATTAACAGAAAGAAGAAGAGTTATTTTTGTTTTTCAGCGGTGTGTTTTTTCATCTCTCTTACATATTAGTAAAATAAAGCATAACATATAAATAGAATTTCTATAAATTAAAGTCGCGCTGCCATGTCGGCCTTCACGGAATCCGCACTAATTAAAAAATTGGCCGAGCTAAACACCAGCCAGCAGAGTATACAAACATTATCCTTATGGCTAATACATCATCGGAAACATCACACGGTCATCGTGCAAACCTGGCAACGTGAATTGCAAAATGGTAATTATTAATTAACATATGCTAACATTAATAGTCAATGCACTTAATTATTATTATATATCTTCTATTAGTCCCGGAGCCAAAGAAATTAACATTCATGTACCTGGCCAACGATGTTATACAGAATAGTAAAAAGAAGGGTCCCGAGTATGGAAAAGAGTTTAGCAATGTTTTGCCAAAAGTATTTTCTCATATTGGTGAAACATGTAAATCGGATAAATTGCTGGGTAGTCTTGGACGTATATTAACCATATGGAAGGATCGCGGTGTTTATGAATCAAAGATTATTGCTGACTATCGAGCACGGATGAATCGTGAGTCAACACCAACTGGAGGTGCAACGCCTGAAATTGTCGCCGGCAATGGAAGTACCAATAAAAGTGGTAGCAGTGGTGGCGGCGGCAGCAGCAGTAGTAGCAATAACAAAACAGATAAGTCGGATAAACGTGAGAAACGGAAACATGAGGATCGACATGGCAAGTCAAAGAAAATGCGTTCATCGCATCATATAAATGCTGCAACAGCTGCATCAGCCGTTGTAGAATCAAGCACATTAGTCGCCGAGGAGGAAAATGGACATACACCGCCTTATCTACCCTTGGGTGAAGCACCTGAACCCGAAGAATTAATCAAAGCATTGACCAGCATTGAGAATTCAGCATCAAGCGATGCTTTGGTACGAGAACGTATTGCAAAATTGCCACCAGAAATATCGGAAATTAGTTGCATTACCAAGCTAGAGGATAAAGATAAGGCTAAAGTGTTAGCCAAACAGGTGCGCGACTAAACTTTCTTCTACAAAATGCAACACATTAAACTGATGTCTAATTTCTTATATTTTAGGTAAATGAAGCTGTTGATTTGCTTAATGATTACAATGCACGACTGGCTGCTGAGATGGAAGAACGCACGAAATTGGCTGCAATGTTACGTGATTTCCAGGCTGAACAAAAGGAGCTGCTAGCACAGGCGGAGCAACGTTTGGATGTACGTTCTTGTATTTGCACTAAATCTTTATTTATAAAAAATTCTTTGCCTTGCATTAAAAAAAATCCAAAAATCTTTTATTGTTGTTTTCCCCACAAAACTTTTGCCTATGTCTCTCTTTCTCTCTCTCTGTCATACAAACACTTTCTATATACAAAATTTGTTTATGTTTCTGTATATTTTGCAGGAGCACAAGAAGAAATTGGCCAAGATGTTGGGCCTACAAAAAGATATACACGATCATTTATCCAATTTGCCCGATTTAACACAATTGCCCGATGTAACTGGCGGCTTGGCACCTTTACCCTCAGCTGGAGATCTCTTTAATACGATACACTGATATATTAGACGACAACGAGGATTGGCAACAAATTAAAACAGTTTAGTTTCTATTTGATATTGAAAAAACAAAACAACAATAACAACAAATACAGCAGCTGCATACCAAGATATATATAAAAAAAAACTCGAGTAGAAGAAGAAAGAGCAGCAGATGGCGGCGAACGTTGAGTCAACTTCTAGATTTTTACCTAGTATATTCTACAAATATTATAAATATAATTATTATTATATTATACATATATATATATACAACAAAAGAGCATGCAAACTTTTGGAGCCACTTTCAACAAAATATATAGCGATTATTAAAATAATAATAATAATAATAATATTAATTATAATTATAATAGTATTGAACATTACTTTTATTGACAGTTAATGGCAACAGAAAACAAAGCACATACAGAGAAAAATATATAAAGAATTTGTATTATTATTAATTTACAATTTGTTGCTACGATAATTATTTCAATTACAATTATAAAAAATTACAACAAACAAAAATAATTATATTATTTCGGACAAATACAACAACAATTATGACAACTGTCTGAATAATTTATTGTGTTTCTATCATTGACCGTAAATTAAAATTAATGCCCAAAAAGCTCTCTGAGAGCAGCAACAAAATTATATATAAATATTAAAAATATATAAAATATATAAATATTGCTTTTAATTATTATTAAATTTAATTTTAATATAAATATAAATCAAAAATAATTATTATTTTTTTAATATTTATTTTCAACTTTTAATTTAAAAATTGCTTTTAATTTTTAAATATAATTTTCGAAATTAAAACGAAAAAAATTGTATTTTCTAATTTTTGTTTTTAATTAAATTTTTCAAATAATTTTTTTTTAATAAAATTTCTTAAATATTTTTTTTTTAATAAAATTTCTTAAATAATTTTTTTTAATAAAATTTCTTAAATTTTTTTTTTTTAAAATTTGTAATTAAGAATTAAAAGAAATTTAAAAATTTACCAATAATTATTTTTTTTGTCATTTTCAGCCCCTGGTTTCTGCGCTAATTTTTCATGTTCTCAGTGCATTACATAATTAGCTGCACCCTGCCACTTCTCCACAAAGCCAATAATATCCGTAATACCAATACCTGGTGACATCTTAACAGCCACAGCAAATTTACTCCAAACATCACGATTCACTTGATTATTGGATGCTTGAAAGGTAACAGGTTGACGTCCACGCACAGGATAACCACTTAACAGACATGGTACATCATTGGCACCCAAACTGGATTCATACAGGCCACGATCATCGTTGGGCAATAATTGATCTACCTGCTGATCCATGCTGACAGCCAATACCCATTCGCGTACTTCCTCATGCAGGCTGGGCTCATTTTTTAAATGTATTTCCTCAGGCAATGGCACAGAGCTGGGAAAATCTGTTGCCGCTAGATCCGAATGATCTACAAGATTACCAGAGCCTTCTTCGATGGCTTCACACACATCTAAATAATGATTTAACATGACAAATGCTTCAGCTTCACGTCCTGCCTGACGTAATTCCATGCCAGCTTCATAGAATCCCTTGTCCACGGGCAGCACATCCGTATAGCGCAACAAAGCCAAAGATAAACGCAATGCAACTGGTTGCAACGATTGCACCTGACGACAAGCGGCACGTGTGGCATAATAATGTGCAATCATTAGATACTGATCCACATTGCCGGCAAATGTTGTTGATGACGACGACGATGACTGTGACTGCGATTGTTCGGCACGCAATGCTAGCAGTAAGCGATGCAGAAAATCACGCAATCTTTGCCATAGTCTGCCATGCTCCGACTGTTCCTCGCGCAGTGCTAGGCAATCCAAGGCAATTCTTGTATAGATATTGAAATGCTCCTCAATTGGCGGTGCACCATAGCTTAGATAGAGACTCAGTGCAGCATTACAATCACCTTCACGTATCAATTGTGCCGCATAGGCGGCAACATATTTTTGCAACACTGACGGATTCAATTGCTTGGCTTTGTCCAGGCAACGTTGCCATTGTCCCTGTTCTGCCAATAGATCCAAGGCACTGATAATATCAATATCCGCCAATTGCTCTATGTTACCTTCATGCTTGAGTCGTGACTTTTGCTGTTGTTCCACATAGTTTAAGAGTTCAGCATCGATTTCCTTGGCCAGCCGGCGTGCCTTGGACCATTGTTCGGCACGTATAAAAACATCCACAGCCTGTTTGGGTAAATCTGCAGCCAAATAGAGTTGTGCCGCTGGTCCAATTTGTTTAATGCCCAAGAGACGTGGTCCTAGCACCTGTGCCAACTCCTGTGCATCTTTACCCTCAAGAAACTGATTAACAATCTCAGCGGCACGCAGTAATGCACGTTCCAAGGTAGCTGCATCTTCAGCATTGCTAGCATCAATTTGCATTAGACACTCGGCTGCTTTACGGAACTGTTCACGTTTGGCAAACTCGGCGGCACGTTGCAAGTAAGCGCGAGAATCAACACTAGCATCGTCACCCTGCTGCTGACCACGTTGCTGTTGCGCCTGCAGTCGCCGTAAGTCATTCATGGCCGTTGGATAATGCTCCTCGGCAATGCGCAGTGCATCCTCATAAAGTGATTCCTGCTTGTACTGTTCGATAATAAGATCTGGACGCTGTGCTCGTAGCAGTAGCATCTCATAATCCTGATAGTTGCGTGTCTCCAGCGCTGCTGCCGCCTGTCCAATGAGCACTTCATTCACCACATCCGGCAAATGTTGTTCGGCTACATTGAGTGCTGCTTGCCAATCGCCAGCATGTTGATACATTAGGATTGCTTCCTTGGGTTTGTGTGCCTTAAGGAATTCGGCTTCAGCTTCTTCGAATTTTCCTTCATCCTCCAATGACATGGCTATCTTCAGATGCACTTCATCCGTTGATTTACCCGCAAAGCGACACAATTCCATGGCAAATTCAAATTGTCCCGAATCACAGGCGAAGCCTACAGCTGTATCCAGCAGCGAGAGTTTGCTCAGTAGACGCACAGCACTCTCCAGCGGCATAGACTTAGCCCACATGTAGGCGACCTGTTGGCTAGCACCTTCGGTGCCCTTCTGCTTGGCGACGCGGTAACCATCTTCCCAACGTGACGAGGAGCAATACATGTGCACCGCTGACTTCCAATCACCGGATGCTATGAAATGTAGCTCGGCATTCTTGAACTTGCCACGTGATTCTAGCTGACGTGCCAGATGTAGATGTGTGCTGTCCAGCAGATCCTTGTGGTAACGCTCCACCAGACGTATCATGGAATCATAAAGCTCTCGACGCTTATACATGGCTATAGCCAAGTCTGGTTCATTGACAGCAATGAGCACTTTCTCGGCATCCCGATACTTGCCCTGCTCCTCCAGATTGCCAGCCAGCTGTACAAAGAGTTCACGTAATTGTTCCGTTTTCAGATACTTCTCGCCCAGCACATAGGCACGTTCCCATTTGCCATGACGATTGAGCAATTCAATGGCATCCTTATAGAGATTCGCACGCACCAGCAGATCCTCAGCACCATCCAAATCACCAGCGAATGCCAAATGCTTGGACAAATCCAAGGCATAGCGTTGTATCAATTCTGGTTCATCCAATACTTTTGCAATTTGCACTGCTTTGCGCCACTGCTTGGCACCGACAGCTGCCTCCAACGCTTTCTGTGTGGCACCAGCCTCAATGTAATGATTGATAGACGCATCCAATTGCTTGCGACTTACTAGCCAATCGCCCCATTGTTCCTCCAGTGAGGTTACCTCTTGGGGCGACACAACACGTGCCAGTTCCAAGGCACGCGCATAAGCGCCACCTTTGCGATAGAGCGCAAGGGCAGCTTCTGGTCGAGATAGACGATGTGCTATGTCGCCGGCCAGTTCATAGAGCTCAGAGTGCACCAATCCTTCGGTTACCTGCAACATCAATTGCTCATCCTGCAATAGTGGCGGCGTCTTTAATGCCAAGCGTGCAGCACGTGCTGGCTTGTTGGCCTTCAGGAATAATGCCATTGCCTGCTGCAGTTCACCTTCATCCTCAAGCACTTGACCAGCTTTCTCCTGTTGATCAGTTTCCATCAGAAAATCCATATGCTGTTGCTTTAGCTCTGGCAAACGCACATAGCCACGCCTCTCTGCTAGTGCGACAGCCTCATCCCACATGCGCAGCTGCTGATACATGGCCAATGCTGCTTCAATGTCACCCTGCTCCAAATAGATGCGTTCCGCTGCACGTAAATCGGAACCCAACAGCGCCAACTTGGCACGCACCTCCGGGCAAAGTATGCCAGCATTGCCAGTGGTTTCTTCATACTGATCCGCCTGCTCTATCATCTCGGCTAGATAGAAGGCCTTGGATACATTGCCAAGTGCAGCATAACAACGTTGTGCCACACGTAAATTACCTTCCTCCAATGCAATAATTGCTAAATTATGCCACATTGCCTTGGCTGCTGGCTTGTCACCCAGCGTCTCCAGAAAGTGCACGGCGCGTCCAAAGTCATTGTCATTGACAGCAGTGCCAAATTCGACGAGTCCCTCATCCAGCTGATAGCTATGCTCGCTGGGTCCATCCTGTGTGCGTACCACAGTGCGTCCCTGTAAGCGGAATTGCATTGAGCAAGCAGTAGGCAAGCAGTCGCCAGACAGTTAGCAAGCAGTATTTTATTTATTGGGAATCAAAATATTTAAAAATTGAAAACAAAATATGAAATAAAATTTATATAATAAAAATTAATAATAAAAATAATTTTGTTTTTTTACTATAATAAACATATAAATTATTTTGCAATTAATGTTTATATTATATTAGTATTATTTGTTATTTATTAATTTTTTTTTTGAATTAATTTATTTTATTTTATAATTTATTTTTTTTTTTTGTTTAATTTATTTATTTTATATATTTAAAATTTATTTATTTAATCTTTATTTTATTTATTTTTTTTATTGTCAATTTATTAATATTTTTTTTTACAATTATTTTTATTATTTATTTTTAAAAAAAATTATTAATTTTTTTTTCTTATTTTTTTTTTATTTATTTTATCATTTATTCTTTATATATTATTTAATTATTTTTTATATTAAATTTATTGCATTTATTTATTTATTTTAATTTTTTTAAATTTATTTATTTTATTTTATAATTTATTTATTTATATTTTTGTTTAATTTATTTATTTTATATTTTAAAATTTATTTATTTAATTTTTATTTTATTTATTTTTTTATTATTAATTTATTAATTTTTATTTACAATTTTTTTTATTATTTTTTTTTTATATTTTTAAAAAAAATTATTAATTTTTTTTCTTATTTGTTTTATAGTTTTTATCATTTATTTATTCTTTATATATTATTTATTTATTTTTTTTATATTAAATTTTTTGCATTTATTTATTTATTTTCATTTTTTTTCAATTTATTTATTTATTTTATTATTTATTTTATATTTTTTATTTATTGTTAGTCTTATTTATTTTTAATTTAATTTTCTTTTATTATTATTTTAATAATTTTTTAGTACTTACATTCTCACGCAGCACTTCAATAGCTTCGCCGCGTACTGTCTGCATGGTCACATGCTCCGGCAGATCAATGTTATACCAAATGGCCAAATTACTGTTACTCTGTGCCACAACCACATCACTTTGTGGCACCCATTGTACAAATGAAATATTACTCAATAGTGTCTGCTTCTTGCCACTATAATTATCGACAAGTATCAATCGCAATTTCTTATCACGAAAGAGCAATTTGTGCGCTGTTTCACTCAGTTCCAGCCAATCGATTTTTGTCTCATGATTAATTTGTCCACTGACCAATTGACTGACAAGATCAACAATACAAATTGTCTTGGCGTCAAGTAGAAAGGCAAGTTTCTTATTGCCACGCCCATTGCCACGTTCATCGAGACGCACAGAGATGACATGCGGATTTACAAATTCAGTGCGCACTGAACCTAAAATTTGATTATCACCATATTCCACTAGGCTTAATTCTCCAACATTGAAGACTAAACAAACATTAGGATTCTCAAAATAGAAACGTTCATGACGTCCCGATGCTGTCCATGGCACTTCACTGGTTAAATTCCTTGTGAGATCACACAATATCAATGATTCCTCCGTGCGTCCAACTAGAAAATTATCCTTGCCCATTATGCGAACATCATCAATCTCTAATCCTAACTGAGATTCAATGGTCAACTGTTGCGTTGGTTCGGCCAGTGAACGTACCAATAGTTGACTTGGTGCCACAAAAATCAACTCAAATTTATCCTGCCAAATGGTGCGTTTCAAGACTGATTCAAATAATAGCACAGCGCCACTAACGGAACCCAAGGCCAAACGTGCACCATCACGACGCCAGAGCAAGGCGCTCAATGTATAAAGATAATTAATTTCTTTGCTGGCACTTTCACTCCAGGCACTTTGACGTGGACTCCAGGCAAAGATTCGAATGCGATCGTAGCTGCCAAAGGCAACAGCTTGTCCATTGGGACTGCAGGCGGCGACTGTAAATTCACGTTCGCCTTCACTACGCGAATAGTCAAAGCAGCGCTGCTGGCGACCCTGAGAATAGAGAGAGAGAGAGAGAGTATAAACTTTACAATTCAATATTCTAGAGCAAGTTACTCACCACACTGTCATAGAAGACAATACGCTGATCACAGCCAGCGGCACAGAAACCACCTTGCGGCCAGGCAAGTGCAAATGGTGGCACCGGATGCTGCACAATGCGACCAAGTGGTTCACTTGCTTCCTCTGTCAAATAGTAACGTATTATGGTGCCATCATTGTGTCCACTAAGGAAACCAGTTCCCTTTGTATTTGCAGCCAATGATATGCAGATGCTGTCGCCACTATAAAGACTTTGCGATTTATTGCTTTTACAGTGCAAGGCACGCACTTTGCCATCTTCGAGACCTGCAGCACGGAATAAGAATAAGAAATGAGAAAAATTAAAGCTAAAGCTTCTTATAGAGAATAAACTGCTCTAAGAGTCGCTGAGCCATTGATTTGCCGTGTAATGCAGCGTACAGTGCAGCTTAGGAGCAGTGCAGAGGACATCGCAGCTCACGAGCAGTGTAATGCAGCAGGCAGAGCAGCTTGCAAGCAGTGCATTGCAATTGTCAGCGCTGATCACAAGCAGTGCAATGCAGCAGGCAGCGCAGCACACAAGCAATATAATGCAGTGGACAGCGCTGCTCATAGACAGTGCAATGCAGCGCACAGCGCAACTTATAAGCAGTGCAATGCAGCAGAGAGCACATATCACAAGCAGTACAAATGCAGTGGGCAGCGCATCACACAAGCAGTGCAATTCTCAATACCAAGCAACTATCAAGCAGTGCACATTATTTATATTAAAATTAAATTTAAAAAAAATAAATTTTACCTGCTATAATTGCACCAGAACTAGTCCAAATGAGCGCCGTGACAGCAGCAACTTGTGGAAATTTATTGCAAATGACTTTCTTATCATTCCACGATTCACCCAATTTATAAACATAGACAATGCTATCACTTTGACCCACCGCCAACTTGGTGGAGTCAGGACTGAAGGCAATGCTACGTATAACATATGAATTTTTGCCATTTGCTGCATTCGCTGGCTTTGTGCTAAATTTATCACGACGATCGCCGGCATCATCATACAAAAGAATATGACGATCAGCTGTGGCAATTGCCAATTTCTGTTGGTTTGGTGACCAGGCAAGTCCAGCGATGCGTTGTATGTGCTCCTAAAAAAGAGAAAAAAAATGAAATTTTTACTGATATTTTTTGCTATTTCTTTTTCTTTGCATTCACCTGCCCCTCGAGCAGCGTTCGTAAATATTTCAACTGCATTTTGTTTTTTTATTTAATTTTTTTTTTATTTTTATTTTTTATTTATTTTTTTTTTATTTTTCTTTTCTAATTTTTCAACTTTTATTTGTAGCAATGCAAATAAAAATATTTTTTATTTTTTTTTCAGTTTGCGGTTTGTTATGTGCCGTCGCGTTGTCCTGGCAACTGTAGCCCACAGCCACGCCCACCACTACATTTGCTTTGTTGTCTAGTTTTTGTTTGTCGTTTCCGTTTTGCGCTTCACATTCTAAATAAAGAACAAAAAAAAAAGAAAATTGTTTGTGTGCTTTGTTTTGTTGCAAGTGCAACACACAGCTAACACAGCAACACAGTCAAAGCAGCAGCAGCAGGTGCCGGGCATGCCACAGGATGTGGCACAGCATTGATTGGCATTGTAGCCTAACGCTGCCGACGCTACACGACGCTACACGACGCTGCCCGACGTTAACGTCGCTGTTGCGGTCGAAAGCTGTTTTACCTGGACTCAGTGCTCTGTCAGCCTGTTGGCCTAGTCCTGGCAGCAGCAACAGTAGCAGCAGCAGCAACAGCTACGCGCCGCGCATGCGATAGCCGAGAGAGTATGAGAGAGCAAGAGAGCAAGAGAGCAATGAAATTCATACAGGTGTGCATAGCACGCATTCTGCAAGGGTAAGAGTGAACGTTAGAAGACAGTGAGAGAGAGAGAGAAATGTATAAAAAGGCATAAATTTACTGCTAGCGGCTAAAAGTGTCACATATGGTTTGTGTCATTGCTAAGCTGCGCTACTTATACTAGCAAAGACTGCTTGTATAACAGAGTCCCACATGCAGGCAGTTGCACTGCTTGCTGTACTGCAATTACAACTGCTTGCTGCACAGCAGACGCACTGCTTCTTTTCGGACACTGCTAAGCTTTATCACCCTACATTTCCCCAGGCAGCGCAGTTTGCTGCTGCTGCTCTCTCGTATTTGACTTTCGTTTTGTTTCGTTAAACACGACACGAAGTGCTGCTCGCAGGCACGAATCTGACAGCAGTGGCGAATGTTCTCGGTCAGTTGTTCGTTCGTTTGACGAAAGTGTCGTATGCTAGGCTAATGTACGACACAACGATACAACGACACAACGACACAACGCATTGTGGCAGGTCAAAGCGCGCGTTTCTCTGTCTGTCTAGGCCTGTTAGCTACGACAACGTCGTTCTTGTTGTTGTTGTTGTTGTTGCCTCTGATACTGCTACTGCTGCTACTGCTGTTCATAGGTCTTGAAACTTGCTTGTGCTCTGTGCGTATGTGTGTTGCGTGTGTCTCCTGTGTGTGTGTGTGTGTGTGCTGGCATCGCATCCCTTTAATGAGTTTCATTAATTAAAGCTACTTTGTTGCCAGCGGCTGCCACAGTGGCTGCTGCTGCTGCTGTTACTGTTGCTACTGCCTCAGCTGCTAAGTTGTCTGTCTGCCGCTGTCTCTTTCTCTCTCTCTCTTTCTCTCCCTTTGTGTGTTTGTGCGTGTGCGTTGTGTGCATGAGTAAACATGCAACATGAATTTTGTCCTTGACTTTTAATGGGTTTATGACAAAAAAAAGCAAAGAAAAAATAGAACAAAAAAAAAAATTACGTTGCCCAGCATCTAAAAAGCGAAAAAAAAAACATTGAAATTGCTGCTGCTGCTGTTTAACTGCCGCTGCTGCTTTGCTTTGCTGCTCAGTTGCTGCTCTGCTCTGTCGCTGCTTTGCTACTGCTCTGCTACAGCTGCTCTGCTTTACTGCTGTTGCTCAGCC
>JBAMBR010007232.1:27500-80317 GCA_037044475.1 Zaprionus obscuricornis
CTATTGTGTGCAGTTAGGCGTCAACAACAACAACAACAACAAGAACAACAACAGCGACAGCGACAACAATATCAACAGCAGCAGCAGCAACAGCAGCAGCAATAGCTGACAACAGCTAAGCCATATCAAAAAAGCAGCAATAGCATCAAGTTCAAAGCGTCAATTTTATTCAAAAACCAAATTGTCAAAATTGTTTTTTCCCTTTAGCTGCCATGCTGCTGCTGCTGCTGCTGCTGCTGCCGCTGCTGTTGCTGGTTGCTGGCTGCGTGCTGTTCAGTTAATTAAAAATAAATTGAAATTATTAAAATGTTACGCAAATAATTATAAAATGCGCAATTGTCATTCATCTCTGACTCCTCTGCTGCTGCTGCTGCTGTTCACATCACGCATACGCCGCTTTTTTCAATGTTTTTTTTGTTGTTATTTTTCTCTGGCAGTTTGATTGATGGCTAAAACCCAGTGTGTCTAAATGTGACTATGTCTCTTTTACTCTTCTTCATTCTCTCTCTGTCTCTCTCTCTCTCTCTCCCTCTCTCTCTCTCTCTTTCACTTACATATACATGTGCGTTTGTGGCTTGCATTTTTTGGCATCGGGGCGAGGCCGCCTAAGAGTCATGAATTTGTGATGCGGTCGCAAGGCCAAAAAAAAAAAGCGACCAAAAATTTTTGAAGTGGATTTGCGTTACGCAGCAGCAATAGCAACAACAACAACAGCAGCGCATTGCACAACAGTTCGCGCAGTGTGTGACACAATGGGACAACAGCACAACAATTGCGGTTACATTTGTGGCAAATGTTACGAGCATTAAAACTGCAACTGCCTGACACATACTGCCACATACTGCCACATACTGCCGCATACTGTTTGCAATCCATTTTTTTTTTGGCAGCTTTATAAATTGTTGAACACAATTTGGCAGTTTTGCTCTTTGCATTTTTATTTATTTTTTTTGTCAATTGTCAAAAGTGAAATGTAAATAATTGAAACATCTTTAAAGTAAGTTTTTTAGGCTGCTGTTTGCTAGTTATGCTAGTTGTTAGTGTTACTTAAGTTAATCATCTTACTAAATTTAGTCAATTTAACATAAAGTTTTGTTTTTTGGCCGGCAGCTGGCCTGCTGCTGCTACTGCTTATTGTCATATTTGAAATGTTTGATTACTGATTGCGACTAGTTAACAATATTGTCTGTGGCTTAGCTTATAAGCTCACTACTCACTGCTCTCTCACTCTCACTCTCACTCTCTCTCAGTCTTTATGTGTGTGTGCTAGCTCAAAAGGCTATTAGCTGCCTTACAAACTAACCACAGTCGATGCTCTGTCTGCAGTCCCTTTGGCCGCATAGTCTTGTCGTTATGTTCCAGTTCCCCAATCAGTTTGGCACATCAACACACACACATATATATGGAGAGAGTGAGAGAGAGAGAGAGAGAGAGAGAAACATGATCTCATTAATCATACGCATGCATAATGGCTCGTGTCGTAACAGCGACAGGACAACTACAACTACAAGCAGCAGCAGCAGCAACAACAAGGATATTGGCTAGCAGCATAACATAAACAAGCAGCAGTAGCAGACAGCAGGCAGCAAAGCAGTAAGCAGCACAAAAGTCTTCTACCTAATGTTTGGCTATATGTTATAATATGTTTTGCCACGGCAGCTGGCAGTCGACCAGTCGAGCGTCCAGGTAGCTCTAAGAGCTTATAGTGCTGCTCGTTCAGGTCAAGCTTGGGCAGCAGCAACAATAACAGGTATGCTGCCTCTGCCTGCCTGCCTGGCTGCCTGATAATCATGTGTCATTGTCGCAGCTGTCGCTACATGGTTTCTCCACCTACATAACCTTTTACTTCCTCTCACTCTTTACTCTCCCTCTCCCTCTCTCTCTCTCTCTCTCTCTTTCTCTTACACACACTGTACATTTGCTTGTTACAAATAAATTTGTTGCTGCCTACGCATGAAAATTTCTTTTGCCTTTTAGCAAACTGATTCATGTCTTTGTCGTGTCGTATCGTGTCGTTGCGTGTCTAGTCGTGTAGCTCGTGCCTATAATTAAAGACAGAGAGAGAGAAAGAGATGTCAGCTGTGGTTGCCATTGCTGCTGTTGCTGCTCCATCATCATCATCATCAACATTGCCAGACACGAGGCATAAGGCAAGCGCAGCCAGCTATGCGGCGATGGCGACGGCGACGGCGGCAGCTCCAATTAGTTTTACAATTTAATTATGCGCCTACACCTGACCTGGACAGCAACTTTGGACCGCAGCACAAACAAACCAACACAGAAAAAAAAACACAAAAAATAGTAAAAAGAAGTGTAGACCAAAAAGCTCAACTTCAACCTCAATGCAACAACCAGCAGCAGCAGCAGCAACAACAACAACAAGAAAGTGAAACCCTTTAATCCATGGATGGCATGCCACAGTTTTGCTGCTTGTGGCTTAGTTGATGCATGAATTATGTGTTTTTAATTGCTGACCCCCAGGAACAGTATCGATATGTAGCTGAAACATGCCTTTGGCGCATGCTTTGGGCCAGCAAGCGAGCGAGCAAGCGAGCAAACATTGCAAACGTGTGTCCTTTGGCTATGCAAAAAGTTTTCTAAATTTGTTGAATTTTTTTTTTTTTTTTTTGGTAAATTATGAAATAAAACAAAATTTAGAAATTATACAGTGGGAACTCGTTAGGATGGACAATCAGCGTTACGTCATCGGAGAGTGCACGCTGAGGAAGAGTCTTTGCTCAAGAGAAGTATCTGTTCAGAGGAATGTCCGATCAGAGGAGTGTTTGATCTAGAGAAGGAGTCGCCGCTCAAGAGAAGTGTCTGTTCTAGGGAAGTGTCCGATCTGGAGAAGGAGTGTCCGATCAGAGGAGTGTTTGATCTAGAGAAGGAGTCGCCGCTCAAGAGAAGTGTCTGTTCTAGGGAAGTGTCCGATCTAGAGAAGGAGTGTCCGCTCAGAGGAGTGTCCGCCCAAGAGGAGTGTCTGCTTGAGAGAAGTGTCCGATCTAGAGAAGGAGTGTCCGGTCAAGAGGAGTGTCCGATCTAGAGAAGGAGTCTACCCTCAAGAGAAGTGTCTGCTCTAGGGATGTGTCCGATCTAGAGAAGGAGTGTCCGCTCAGAGGAGTGTCCGCCCAAGAGGAGTGTCTGCTATAGGGAAGTGTCCGATCTAGAGAAGGAGTGTCCGATCAGAGGAGTGTCTGATCGAGAGAAGGAGTGGCCACTCAAGAGAAGTGTTTGCTCTAGGGAAGTGTCTGCTCTAGGGAAGTGTCCGATCTAGGGAGGAGTGTCCGATCAGAGGAGTGTTTGATCTAGAGAAGGAGTCGCCGCTCAAGAGAAGTGTCTGCTCTAGGGAAGTGTCCAATCTAGGGAAGGAGTGTCCGCTCAGAGGAGTGTCCGCTCAAGAGACGTGTCTGCTAGAGAGAAGTGTCCGATCTAGAGGAGTGTCCGCGCAAGGGAAGTGTCTGCCCTAGGGAAGTGTCCGATCTGGAGAAGAAGTGTCCGTTCAGAGGAGTGTCCGCTCAAGACAAGTGTCGGCTCTGGGGAAGTGTCCGATGTAAAGAAGAAGTGTCCGCTCAAGAGAAGTGTCCCATCTGGAGAAGGAGTGTCTGGTTCTAAGAAGTGTTCGCTCTAGAGAAGGAGTGTCCGCTCAGAGGAGTGTCCGCTCAATAGAAGTGTCTGCTCTATGGAAGCGTCCGATCTAGAGAAGGAGTGTCCGCTCAGAGGACTGTCTGCCCAAGAGGAGTGTCTGGTCTTAAGAAGTGTTCGCTCTAGAGAAGTGTCCGATCTGAAGCAGTGTCCTCTGCTCAGAGGATTGTCCGCTTAAGAGAAGTGTCCGATCTGGAGAAGGAGTGTCTGCTTAGAGGAGTATCCGCTCAAGAAAAGTGTCGGCTCTAGGGAAGTGTCCGATCTAAAGAAGGAGTGCCCGCTCAGAGGAGTCTCCGCCCAAGAGGAGTGTCTGCTCTAAAGAAGTGTCCGATCCAGATGAGTGTCCGTTCAATGGAGGTAAGATAACTCTGAAAATTTTCACAATCTCATGAATAGATCACCATAAGTTCTCTTCGACTTTCAGACATGTTCGCCACATGAATTTTCACTGTATAAAGCGATGAGAAGCTGCGAGCATAATTCGCCAAATGTGCAAATATAAATTAAGTTTAAATTTCATGTTCTCACTTTTTCAAATGAAATATTTGCTAGCCATTTTTTTTTTTGGCTTTTTTTTTGGGTTAACATTTACGCGCAACATTTCGCTGCATTTGTTTGTTTGTTTGTTTGGCTAAAAGGTTCGCACAAAATCAGGCATTCATCAATTTCGTTTCGGCATTCTTTGCCGGCATTCTCTCTCTCGACAATTGTCCAACACTGGTATTTTTGGTATTTTTATTTTTTTTCTCTGCTGCTAGCTGCCTGTTCAGCTTGCTGCTGTTGTCTTTTTTTTTTTTGTGCTGCTGTCAATTTGTTTTTGTGTATTTGCAAACTGCAAAACGCCAATAGAAATTTAAATGCCAGTTTTCTGATTTTTTTTCTCTTTCTTTTGAATTTTTTTTTTCTATTTTTTGTTGCCACCAACAATTTTTCTTTATTTTTTTTTTCAATTTTTTGTTTGCTTTCACAACGTTTCGTTTCATGCTGTTCCATTGCGTTCCGTTCCATTGCGTTTCATTCGCTTTTGTTTGCGGTCTACAGAGATTTTTGTTGCTCGTATGTTTTGAATTTATTTTTAGAGTCAAAGAGAGAAAGAGTGAGTGCGAGAGAGAGAGCGAGAGAGACGAGTTAATCGTGAATGATGTGACAGCTAGGCAGCCAGGCAGCCAGGCAACCAAACAGCAAGCATTGGGCGAGCAATGGGAAACGGCAAAAGAAATGAAATGAAGCTATTTGAATTTGATAGACGTATTTGAAATTGAGCTGTACAAATGAAATTGCTAGCATTGCATAGAATACAATCATAGAATAGACTGAATGTGTGTGTGTTTTTTGGACGAGAGAAATAAAAAGCAAATTTTCTTTGACTAAAAAAAAATTAAAATGAAAATGAAATTTTAAAACTAGCTAGAAATTAGCTAGAATTTGCATTATAGCTAACTTTTAACTGTTAAATTGAAATTAAAGCTCAAACATAAACATATGCTGAAGCATGGCTTTAAACTTGCTCTTGGTTAAATTCACAACAGAAATATCAACAAGCAACAACAACTACAACAGCAACAACTACAAGAGCAACAACTACAACAGCAACAACAGCTACAAGAGCAATAACTACAACAGCAACAACTATAAGAGCAACAACTACAACAGCAACAACAGCAACAACTACAACAGCAGCAACTACAACAGCAACAACTACAAGAGCAACAACTACAAGAGCAACAACTACAAGAACAACAGCTACAACAGCAACAACTACAAGAGCAACAACAACTACAAGAACAACAACTACAACTACAAGAGCAACAACAACTACAAGAACAACAACTACAAGAACAACAACTACAACAGCAACAACTACAAGAGCAACAACTACAACAGCAACAACTACAACAGCAACAACTACAAGCAACAACAACTACAACAGCAACAACTACAACTTATTACTGTTGAAAATGATAAAGGAAATTTTATTATACCCGCTACATCTAGTGTTACAGTTGGGTATATTAGACTTTGTGACAGCAGGAAATGTTTATTAGGTCCAAGAGTAGGCGTGTTAGGCAGCAAGACGTCTACATATCAGTATCAACAGTTGAGTCGATGGGACAATGGCTGCCTATCAGTCTATCCTCCTGTTTGTCTATTCCCCCTTCTGTCTATACGCCCTTCTGTCTATACGCCATGTCTCTTTTTTCGTCAGTCTGTCCGCTTGCTATAACAGCTACAGACTTGAAATGTTTTTTGTCTAAATTCTGCATGAAATTTATCACATAACAAAATTCAAATTTATTTTCAATTTTCATCTGTTTTTTTTTTTTTTTTGTTACATGCCGGGTATCTGCTAGTCAAGCAAACTGTAGCTGCTGTTGCTTTTTCTTGCTTGTTTTATGTGCTAGCAAACTATACATTTTACAGCATTAAGCAGCATTGAAAAACTTAACTCTACCGACTCTTTCTCTCTCTCTCTTTCACTTGCTGTTGAAAATCCGTTTCGCATCGCTCATACGACCCGTTGTTGTCTCGCCAACCCTCGGCAGTATTATTAATGCTCAACCCCAAAAAGAAGAAAAAAGAAAAATAGAAGCGAAATGCATATGCAACCATTAAAGAGGAAAAATGCTTTTACAGAACATAGATAACTGTTGTATCTACCTCTCTCTCTCTCTCTCTCTCTATCTCTCTCTCTATCTCTTTCTTGCTCTCTTAAGCAACTGTAGTTTTCTATGTTTTGTGCGCCTTTAGCATACACAGAGAGAGAGAGAGAGAGAGAGAGAGAGAGAGTGTGCTGCCATGTGGTTTTATATTTAGTGCAAGGTTTTGCTCTTCAACAGAGTTTTTTTTGGTTTTCTTTTGCTCCTGCTGTTGCTGTTACTGCTGCTGCTGTTTCCTACTGTCTTCATCTTTTTTTTTTGAGGCAGCAGCAGCAGCTTTTCTTTGCCTTTCATTTTAATAACTGTGCTCCAAAACGGTAAGTAGGTGTTTAGTAGCTATTATCATTGTATGTGTGTCTCAATGTGTGTGTGTACAGAATGTTGTTTGCACATTTTGAACTCTTTAGCGTCAATAATTTATGTACTGTGCCAACAGATTATGATTTATGTTTATGTGTACAGCAGCTGTGGCGATGAAAATGCTTTTCTTCAGTTTCTGCCTTTCATTTTCTGTTGCTGCTTCTTCTGCTGCTGCTGCTGTTGCTGTTGCTGCTGTTACTCCTGTTTCGGCTGCTCTTCTTGCTTCTTGTAGTAGTTGACTATCTCTCTGTCTCTCTCTCTCTCTTTCTCTCTCTCTCTCTCTTTCTCATTCTCTTTGTCGCTATGTATTTACTCTCTGGAGTCCATTGGCATAATATTTAACCATAATTCAACATTGTCTTTAAATGCGCCAAATATTGTTTAATATTGACGCTAAGTAAGAAGTTGAAAAATTGCCCAAGACTCGCGCGTCGCTCGTAAATTGACTCGCAAAAATTGCCAAAAAAAAAAAACAGAAGAGAAAGTGAGAAAAGAAAAGAAAGTAATAAACTGGCATTATGAATGAGCCACAACACACACACAAACACACACACAGACACACACACTTGAAGGTCAGGTAAGTGGCAGCACATTGAAAACACATTGAAAATGATGACAGAGCGAGTGAGCGAGACAGCGACAGGCAGACAGACAGTGAGACAGACAGTGAGACAACCTACATATGTATTAAGTATCATTGTATGCGTGTCCCATGTGTGCTGTCTGTCTCTCTCTCACTCTCACACACACACACTCTGTAACTCTTGCTCACTCTGTCAGTCAGTCAGTCAGTCTGTGTGTCTCTCTCTCTCTCTCTCTCTGTGTGTGGAAGCATTTCAAAAGTAATTCAAGCACGAAAAAAGTTCGGTAATTGAAAGTTTGCTCATAAAAATTTGTCTCCCTTTTTTTTTTCTTCTTCTTCTTCTTCTTTTTTCTTTTCGTTCGTTCGCCCCTTTTTCGCATAGCCAAAGCCACACTGTCAGTGTTACGCCTTCATTGCCTTGCGTGTGTGTGTGTATGTGTGTGTGTGTGTGTCTGAAACTTTTCATTATGCAATCTACCAAGCCACAAGTATCTCTACCCACTTCATCCTTAAGTCCTCTCTCTTCCGCCTCTCTGCCGCTCTATTCATCCAATCATCTTCAATTTCTTCCCCTCCCCTGCCACGCTTTTTGCTCCTCCTTCTCCAAAAAAAAATACTGTTATCTGGAGCACTATCGAGACGCCTGAAACTAGTTGAAGTGCTTGAATTGTTTACGTTGATAAGTTTGAGCTGTGTTTTTTTTTTTATTCTTTCTGCTTCTTCTTCTTTTTCTTCTGCATACCCGTTGCTTATTGTTCAGCAGGGTATGCTTAGCTTTTAGAAGTCTTGCTTAGCTTCTAGAAGTCTTAGCGCATATGAAAACTGCAGCTTTGAAATTTTATAGAGACAGAGTTTCTTTTACCTTAACCCATTGTTGCACAAATTTCAATTTGATCAATTGAAGCTTTGAGCTTTGTTTAGCTTGACAGTCTCTTAGACAGGGTATCCGCTAGTCGTAACTTTTATTTACATAATTTGTGCTTTCGCTCTTTTATTTTGGCAAAAAAAATGTTGTACGCTGGTTTTATGGGCGCCCCTAATGAATGCGCCAAAACTCGATTGCAGTTGAACTGCAGTTTAAATGGCGCTCAGCTGTCGGCAGAGATAGAGAAAACTGAGGCAGTGGCAATGGCAGCAAAACCGTTGCTTGGCAGTCATAGAGTATAAAGGCAACAACTGCTGCTTGCTGCTACTGCTTGCTGCTGCTGTTTTTTGGGCCACTTGAAACTGTTCGAATTTCCAAGGAAAATGATAAATTGCGCGTGCTGAGCTAAAATGTCTCGGTTTTCAGCCAAATGATATAAAGACATAACAGCAAAAAATTTTTGGGGCTTGCCACAGTTGGCAACGACACTGGGGAGTAAAAGTAGAAGCAGGAAGTAAGCAGCTAGAAGGCTGAGGGTCATGTCTAAAAGTCATATGAGCTCAGGGCTCGCCACTCGCAAATCTGTGGTAAGCGTCACAAAACAAAAGTCTAAGGCTATGCCATGCACAAGGTCTTAACACCACACAGCCAATAAACCCGCACAACAAACAGTAGAAGAAGGAGAATGAGAGAGAGAGAGAGAGAGAGAGAGAGAGAGAGAGAGAGAAGGAGAGTGAGAAAAACACACACGCGTAAGAGAAACTCAATATGCTTGTTCTGTTTGTGTATTTTGAGATTGTTGTTGCTGTTGTTATTGTTCTTGGTTTGTTGTTGTCGGTTTGTTGTTGTTGCTGTTGCTACTGCTTCTGCTGGTGTCGTTGCCAGTTAGGCTTTAAACTGCTTTGGCCAATGTAATAAATTAGATTTACGAAACTTGCGCGACGCCGCCAAATATTTAACAGCAATCAACGTGCTCTAAGCCACGCCCTCATACAACAACAATCTCCCGCTCCCGCCCTACCTTTGCATGCTATACGCCATAAGACATAGAACAGCTTTACTAAGGACAACTTGAGCTTGAGCACCAGAGAATGATGAAAAAAAAATGAAAATAAATAAAAAGAAACAAGAGTCTAAAAAAAGTCTATAATTAATGAGCATGCACGACTTCAAAATGTGCTAAAAAAAATTAAAATACTAAAAAAATAATACTGAAAAAAATACTAAAATAATACTAAAAATAATATGTACAAAAACAATTTTAAAAAAATACTAAAAAAAATATACTTCATATACTATAGAAAATACCAAAAATATTAAAAATATCACAAAAAATACTATACTAAAGAAATGCTGAAAAATACTAAAAATACTGAAAAAATACTAAAAAAAAAATAATACTGAATAAAATACTAAAATAATACTAAAAATAATATGTACAAAAACAATTTTAAAAAAATACTAAAATCAAAATACAAAAACAATTTTAAAAAAATACTAAAAAAAAATATACTTCATATACTATAGAAAATACCAAAAATATTAAAAAGATCAAAAAAATACTATAATAAAGAAATGCTAAAAAATACTACAAAAAATACTACAAAAAAATACTAAAAAAAAATACTGAAAAAATACTGAAAAAAATACTGAAAAAATACTAAAAAAAAATACTGAAAAATACTAAAAAATACTAAAAATATAATCAAATAATTGCAAAAATACTAAAAATGCCAAAAATATTAAAAAGATCACAAAAAAACTATAATAAAGAAATACTGAAAAAATATAAAAACAAATACTAAAAAAAATATAATTAAATAATTGGAAAAAAATACTAAAAATACCAAATATTAAAAAGACCAAAAAAAATACTTTATTAAAGAAATACTGAAAAATACTAATAAAAAATACTAAAAAATACTGAAAAATATAATTAAATAATTGCAAAAAATACTAAAAATATATGTCTAGTTTTTGCTTGTCTTACAAAAATAATATTGAAATCTATTTTTCTGGCATATACGCCGCCTTAGCTTGCCATTTTGCAGGGTATTGTGAGTAAAGAAAATTCGAAGGCAAAAGAAAACTTTGCCCTTTTGTCGCTGTTTGCTGTCATTGTCGCAGTTGCTGTCTCAAGTTTCTGTTTTTTCTGCTGTCTCCCTCTCTCTCTCTCTCTCTCTTTTCTGTCTATCTATGTAATCTGTCTCTTTCACACTCACTAGCACTTTCTCTTTTCGACTTTCTCTCTTTCTCTGAAGACGAAAGGTGTCAACAATGACAAACACTTTTAACTAACCAAGTTTTGCTGGCTTGTTGCTAGCAGTGTTGCCTGATTGTGTTTGGGGCCGGGCCGATAGAGAGTTAAAGCCACGTTAGAAAGTTCAGATGGCATTTGACACCCGCATATAGCGACAATGTCTACAACAACAACAACAATAAATAAAAAAAAGAAAAACACTGAAATGCAAATTGTTGTTGTTGTTGTTGTTTTTGCTGTTACCTTTTTCACTTCTTTCATTTATTCTTTACGCTTTCCCAATGCTTTGACCAGATTCACAATGTAAAGCTACACACACACACAAAGAGAGAGTGAGAGAGAGAGGGAAAGAGAGAGAGAGAACGCTTAATCCAGCGCTGTAACCAAATGGGACACATCAATTTGCTACAACATGTGGGCGGGGCACACAAAACAGGTAAATCAATCACGGGCATTATGCGACGACAAAGACGTAGCGCAAGATGCTGCAAAGAGCATTGAGAGCATAGTGGTGGGGGTGGAGGGAATGTCAGAGGTTCCCTGGCAAACAATAAGAAGAACAAGACTGTGAATATTGCGAACGTGTACGAATGTCCTTCGCTCGCAGCCTTAGCATGTTTAGAAGTCTTCTCTCTCTCTGTGTCTGTGTGTGTGTGTGTGTTTGTGTGTTAAGGATGACATTATTTCACATCTTTAAGGGTTTTTTTTCTTTTTCGTATGCAATGTGCTGTGAGGCAGTGGGGGTGGGGGGCGTGGCAAAAGCCCTTTTATAGCCCACACACGCATTGTCATCGCAGATTTTTATGCTTTAGGCCTGAGGCATCATAGTAGCTTGTTGTAGCTTTAGGGAGGCGGCTGGCTTGTTATTACTTGTAAGTGGCGTTGCGCATACGCCGCATACGCCACGTTGCAGCAGCCAAGGCAAGCAACCAGGCAGCCAGGCAGCCAGTCAGCAAGGCAGGCAGGCAGGCAGGCAATCAGTACAGGCCTCGGGCTCTCGTTTTTTTTTTATGGTCCCTTGCTTTAGTGTATGCGAGGGTAGTTACTATAGTTCTAGCTAAACATAGCATCGTGCAGTATCGAGAGAATGTGAAACTGTTTTGAGCAACGCTCGCTAATTTCAAGTAATTTGCTTGGCGCTGTCATTTCGCTGGGAACGACAGTGCTTAGGCGTATTTATTAGCCTTCTCTTTTGGCCACGAATTTGGAACGAGTTGCAAGTCGTAGCAGCAGCAAGCAGCAAGTCGTAGCAGCAGCAGCAGCTGCTTGTTAGCAATGTGATCATCGTAATTGATAGTTTTTTTTTTTTTTTTTTCTCTTTCTCTTTGTATTTTTGTTTTTATTTTTCATTGTGTCCCCAAAAAAAAAAGAAAAAAAAAATGAAACAAAGTAAAGGCTCAAAGCTCAGGGCTCAGTGGCAAGATATCAGCAGCAAACGAGTTGTAACTCACGTGGGCGTGCTATAAATTTACTTAAGGATTTACAAGTTTCACATATTGTATTTTTTTCTTTTCTTTTCTTTTTTTTATTATTTTTTATTTTTATTTTTAAATTTAAAACGAAATGAAAAAGTTCTAAATTTGATAATTTATATATATAAGATAATAAATAAAGCTATATATAGTAATAAATAAACTGATATATATTACATTTCTCTCTCTCTTTGTCACTCTTTCTCTCTATCTCTCTCTCTCTATACAATAGAATATTTATATATAAATATAAAGAAAAAGTTTCATAGACTGTTTGGCCAAGTGTTACGCTCTGTAATCACACACACACAGACACATACACATAGACACACACACACAGCCACACACACATACATAGACAGCGTAAAACGTTTTAGAAAACTGCAAAAAGTAATTTAATTAAAAAAAAAAGAAGAAAACAAAATAAAATAAAATAAAAGAGACAGCTAAATTTTTAAAGTGTGCAAGACTAAGAGAGAGAGAGACAGAGAGAGAGAGAGAGAGAGAGATAAAAAAGAGAGCTACAAATAAACCTGTAAAAATTGTTGTACAAATTTCAAATGCTTTGTTATTGTGACAAATTGTTGAAACTAACAACTACAAAAACAAAAGGCAGCAACACTACAAAAAAAAAAAAAATTACAAAAAAAAAGAAAAACACAAAAAAAAAATAACAAAAAAAAATTTAAATAAAATAAACAAGCATAAAAAAAAAAAAAACAAGTAGAATGAGAGAAAGCGTAGCATATATAAAGAAGCTGGCAGTGCAGCTGGCAGCAGGAAGAAGCAGGAAGTAGTATAACTAAAAGCGTGGCGAAACGAATGTGGAAAGAGTTTTGCACTAAAAATTGCAAGCTTTTCCCCCATGCTCTCTCTCTCTCTGTCTCTGTCTCTGTCTATCTCTTTTGCGCTGCTCAACACTCATAGTCTATGCGCTCAGCTCTTCTCTGGGAGTCATGGCTGTTGGATTTGAATAATTGTGCAGCAGCGTGTAACGCTACATGCAGCTGAAGAGAGCTAGAGCAGCAGCAATGGCAACAAGAGCAATAGCAGCAACAGCAGCAGCAACAGCAGTAGCTGTGGCAGAGGTTGAGTATATTGCATTACTGTTCTTGTTTGCGCTTCCCTCACTGCTGTCTCTCTCTCTCTCTGTCTCTGTCTATATATTTGCCACTCTTTGTATTTGTTTGTTAACTTATGCTCATATGTATGCTGCAATTTTGTTATTGTTATATATTCACACACACACACACAGACACACACAAACACACACACACACAGTCACATGCATAAGTTTAACATTCGCTTTTGTTGTTCAAATTAAAAATGATTTAGATGCCAGCAAATTGAGTTCAGTTTGGATTTCATTTTGAATTTTCATGCTGGCGCGTGTTATTTAATTGTTTGATATTTTTGCAAACACACACAAACACACACACAGACACGCATACATATGTATTTTTATTTTTAATCAAGCTTTAATCTTTGTTTTTTTTTTTTATTTCAATTTCATTTTGAAATCTAGACAAGAGAAAAAAATTTTTGTTTTTTTTTGTTTTATTTGTGGCATAAAACAAAAGCATTTTTGAGTTTAACTTAAATGCTAATTGCTATCATCAACTGTTAAAAACGCCAAAAGCAAATGCAAAAAAAAAAAAACTATGCTAAAAGCATTTAACTGAAACTTTAGCTGAGAAATATTCACGATTTTCATTTGCTTGGCTTTTGCTTTAAATGACGCCATAAAAGTGAAAAATTCAAGCCACAAAAAAGAGAGAGAGAGAGTAAGGGAGAGAGAGAGTGGGAGTGCAAGTGGAATCTGTGGAATGTACACACGCACACAGACAGATAGACAGACACACACACACACATACATGCATGCATGAAGACGAAGCTTAAGCACCGGATGTGCCAGTTTGGAATGCCACAAGAAAATGTATAAAACACGAAAGAGATGAGAAAATGGCAGAAGCTGACCGCAACGTAATCGTTATAGAGTGTTCCCAGTAACAGTTTCGCTGGCAAAAAACGTTGCTTGCTGTAAGCTGTTCCCTATGAAACTGTTCCCACTGTCAATATAAATAATTTCATTTGCACTTTTCGCCATTGTCAAATCAAATTGAATTTCACTTGAAAATAAATGCTTATGTTTTTCAGAATGATTTTCAAAATGATGCTACACAAAAAAATGGCTGTTAATTTTATCAGTTTTAGAGCTTCATATGCTTAGGCTTCACTGGGCAATTTCATTTAAAGCAAACGTTTTTTTTTTCTTTTTTTCTCTTTGCGTCATAAAATGCGCAGCATTTTCTATCTTTTTTTTTACGATGACCCATGTTTCACATTTCCTCCTACTCTCTCTCTCTCTTTCCTCTGTCTGTCTATCTGTCTCACTCCAGTGAGATTCCTTATAACTTTCTTATATAGATTCCTTCATTATGCTGCTCTAACAATTGCCAAGCAATTGAATTCATTCGCAACGTTTCCGCTTCAATGTTTCATAATCAAATACATAACTTTATTAATGGCCAATGGGCGGCATAACAAAAGCAAAGTGAAGAAACATAACAACAAAAAAAAAAAAAAGAAGTTATTTTTATTTTTATTTATTTTTTTTTTCTTGCTGTCGACCAAAAAATTTGCTTAGATTGGCGAAACAATAAATTTGCCATTGTCTAAGGCCAGCTTGCTCTATCTCGCTCTCACTCGCACATCATTTTGGATCCTTTGCACATAAAGGATGCCCCTTCAGTTGTACAATGCTTTGCTATTTGTTGAGTGCGCGAATGTTGACGCATAAATAAAAATATAATTGAGTTCAGTTCCACATGGCCAGCAATGACTAAGAGAGACAGAGAGACAGAGAGAGAGAGAGACAAGAGAGTGCGGATAAAGTTAAAGTGTATTGATTTTGGGTCAAGTGGAGGCCTTCTTCTGCTCGGCTGCTCAACTAAATTAGCTGATATTAATTGGCAAAGTGCAGACAATTTCATTTTTGTTTTACTTCAAATTTTTTTTTTGTTTTTGGACTTTTTTTTTTGTTTTGCTGGCAAGACACTTCAAGGCTTCAATTGATTAAGCTGCATGCAGCTCAGCAATTCACAGTTTAATTGCATTGACAAAACTTTGTGACAGCCAACAAATTGCCAATGCCGCATCTGTCGAGTTTTTTTTTCCACCAAATAAATAACAATAAAAATAAAAGGAAAATAAAAGATAAAACTTTCACCCAAAAAAAAAAAAATTGACCAAAAATTGTATTTTCTCTCTCTCATGCTTTGCCATTTTGTTTCATTTTTATACGCTATATAATTTTTTATTAAATTAAATAAAATAAAAATTGTTCATGCAGCAGCAAGCACTGCATAAAAATCATGTTAACAATTATTTTTTTTTTTTTTATTTTTTTGCAAAAATTGTAATTGCATTTATTTGGGTTTAGTTTTCACGTAAATTGCCAACTAAACAATTTGATTGGTAACACAGTTTGCAAAGTGTTTGCTCGTTGTGCGGCAAAGCAGTTGCAACATGTGTTAAATTTAATTATTTAATATTTTTATTTTATTTTATTTTCTAGTGGAAAATTTTCTACAATTTTTTTTGTCAACATTTTAATTTGTTTTCATTGCAATCGAAGGACGCAAAAGTTGTACATCAATTTATTTATTCGCTTTTGAAATATTTTCTCTAATATTTCTTATACTTTTTTTTTATTGACTAACTGTTACTTTTGCTTATCAATTGCTTATCGCTGCCTTATCTTAAATTTTTTTCTTAACTTTTTCTTTAATTTTCTTTTATATTAATTTATTATTTTTCTCGCTGCCTTTTGACTTTAATTACTTTGCATTTTCTTAAGCTTTTACGCAGTTTTGCAAAGTGTTTGCTCGTTGAGCGTCAAAGCAGTTGCAACATGTGTTAAATTTAATTATTTAATATTTTTATTTTATTTTATTTTCTAGTGGAAAATTTTTCGAAATTTTTTTTGTCAACATTTTAATTTGTTTTCATTGCAATCAAAGGACGCAAAAGTTGTACGTCAATTTATTTATTCGCTTTTTAAATATTTTCTCTAATATTTCTTATACTTTTTTTATTGACTAACCGTTACTTTTGCTTATCAATTGCTTATCGCTGCCTTAACTTAATTTTTTTCTTTAATTTTCTTTTATATTAATTTATTATTTTTCTCGCTGCCTTTTGACTTTAATTACTTTGCATTTTCTTAAGCTTTAACTAGCTTGGTTGCCCTTGCTTTATACTTTCATTGACTTATTGCTCTAGTTTCACCTTGAACCAATTTTATGCATTACTTTGCACTTTGCCGTCTGCTAGCAAATGTTACTTCTAGTCATAAATCTCTGTAGTAAGAAATGTATGTTTGTGTGTGTTGAAAATTCTTCGACTTCTGCTCGCTTTTTGGTCTGTTTTATGTTTGAATTTGGTTTCATGTTAAGTCAACTATTTAGCATATTTTATGGCTTTGGTTTCTTGGTTGTGTATGTCATCTACTGCTGCTGCTGCTGCTGCTGCTGCTGCACATCAATCAATTTGCCACACAAAAATGCCACTGCATACAAATCGCAATTAATTTACCTGCTTCAAGTCTGTCCAATACACTCGCTGTCTGTCTATTGGTGTCTCTCTCTGTCTCTTACAATCTCTCTGTCTCTCTGACTTCGTTGTCTGTGTCCCTGAACGATGTTGTCTCTGTCATTCTGTCTGTCGTTGTCTCTCTGTCTGTGTGGCTGTCTCTCTTTTACTGTCTCTGTCTCTATCACACTGTCTGTCGCTGTGTCTCTCACACATCTGTGTCTGAAGGCTCGTTGAGTTTTTGCTATTTAAGCGGCCAAGGCCGATTGCATGACATGCGATGCTCCTGCTCCTGCTGCTGCTGCTGCTGCTGTTACTGCTGTTTGCATATCTGCTGCCTGTGCATCCAGTGCATGCAGTGCTGGATACTCGTCCTTAATGTCGTCACCCATCATCGCCCATAGCCCATCGCCTAACGTTGAATTGCAACGAGTCTGTCTGCATGTTTGCTAGCATGTCAAATTCTCATTTCATTGAAATTGACAAATATTGACTAAGAACTTCGGTGCAATCAACGCTCGCAACGTTAGTTCGGCTGTCAGCAGCAGCACGACGTTCAGCATGGTGCAGCAGCAGCAACAGCAGCAGGAGAAGAAGATGTAGAATATATGTATGTATGTATCTCTGGCTTGTGTATTTGCTTGTCAAATGACAAATGCAGCTTGAAAGTGAAACTGATAGCGAAAAAAAAAAAATCAAGTTAAAGCTAAAAGCTAACATTTAAAGCTAACTTTAATGAGACTCTCTATATAAGAGTAAGAGTGAGAGAGAGAGAGAGATAGAGCTATCTATGTTGGCTACCAGGACGACAGACATGTATTTCATAGTATTTATGAAAACAAAACAAACGCCACAAATTGCTACGCAACTTTCAAGCCAATAAACTAAACTGTAAAATTGGCCACTCAACCCATTGCCACACTTGCCACACCCACGCACATTTTCGACTGTAAGTCTATAGGATAAGGCTCAGACTGAAGTCTTGGCTTTTGAAATAAGCTTTTATATTTGTTGTTATTATTATTGTTGTTGTTGCTGCTATTTGGCTTTTGTGCAATACAAAAAAGAGGCAAAGTCTGTAACACGAAACACCTGGGGAATGAAGCAAGTCAAAAAACAATTTTCTCTCATTATCATTTCAACATGTTGTATGCCCAAGTGTTTCAGATTGTTCAAAGCGAGGCAAAAGCTAGACAGCTACTGAAAGAGATAGCTATACTCTTGCTCTCTCTCTCTGTATGTGGGTATATGTGTGAATAAAAGAGTAAGAGTGAGAGAGAGAGAGAGAGAGTGAAAAGTAGTGAAAAACATGAGATGAGCTGAAACTAAAAGCAACTACAACAACAGCAGCAGCAGCAGCAGCTTGTAACAACGCTGATGAAGAAGTTTACAAACATTCATTTGTTCTTCTTGTTGTTGTTTTTGTTGTTGCCTTGTTGTAGTTGCTCATAAATGCGCCATGAATAAATTAACTCGCTGAAAAGCAAAAGGCAGCTACACAACGTTTGGATTTCATGCGAATGATAATAATAATTGAGGCAAACCGGCAACAATAGCACTTACAAACACACACACACAGACACACACACACACTCGTTCTCCTTCACTTACACACACACACACACAACTAAACATTGTTAAATAACAGTTTTTGGCTCTAAATGTGCACTGTGCGAAATTGTATAAGCTTAAAGCTTTAAACTTGTCTGATTTACGCAATGTGCTAAAATTAAACTTTAATTCAAGTTTTACATTACATACACTGCAAGAAAAAAATCTAGCTATAATTTTTATAAATTATTTTTTGTCTTTTTTTTCGCAAAAATTTAACTTTAATTCAAGCTTTACATTACATAAACAGAAAAAAAATGTTGCTATAATTTTTATAAATAAATTTTATTTTTTTTTTTGGCAAAAATTGAACTTTTATTTAAGCTGCAAGAAAAAAAATCTAGCTAAAATTATTAAAAATTAATTTTAGTTTTTATTTCGCTAAAATTGAACTTTAATTCAAGCTCTACATTATATACACTGCAAGAAAAAAATCTAGTTATAATTTTTATAAAAAAATTTCAATTTTTATTTTGGCTAAATTTGAACTTTAATTCATTAAATTTAATTTTATTTTTTCTCTAAAATTAAACTTTAATTCAAGCATCAAATTACATACACTGCAAGAATATAGCTATAATTTTTATAAATTGATTTTATTTATTTATTTATATTATTTTTTTTTAAATTGAACTTTAATTCAAGCTGCAAGAAAAAAAATTTAGTTATAATTTTAAAATATTAATTTTAATTTTTCGCTAAAATTGAAATTTTATTCATGCTTAAAATAACATACTCCGCAAAAAAGTTTGACTATAATTTTTATAAATAAAATTGAGTTTTTTTTTTCGCTACAATTGAACATTTAAAGCTAAAAATTATCTACACTGCTATAAAATATCTAGCTATAATTTTTATTTATAAATTTTATTTTTTTTTTTTTTTGCTAAAATTGAACTTTAATTCAAGCTGCAAGAAAAAAAATTTAGCTATAATTTTAAAATATTAATTTTAATTTTTTTCGCTAAAATTGAAATTTTACTCCGCAAAAAAGTTTGACTATAATTTTTATAAATAAATTTGAGTTTTTTTCTGCTAAAATTGAACATTGAAAGATGAAAATTATATACAAAAAATCTAGCTATAATATTTATTTATAAATTTTATTTTATTTTTTTTTTTTGCTAAAATTGAACTTTAATTCAAGCTGCAAAAAAAAAATTCTAGTTATAATTTTTAAAAATTAATTTTTTTTTTTCGTTAAAATTGAACATTGAAAGCTGAACATTATAGACACTGCTACAAAAAACTAGCTATAATATTTATAGATAATTTTTTTTTTCTGCTAAAATTGAACTTTAATTCAAGCTAAACATTTTAAGCACTACAACAAAAAATTTGGTACAATTTTTATAAATAAATTTTGGATTGTTTTTTATTTTTTTTCTGCTCACATAGCAACCGTTGCCAGTCAACAATAACAATAACAATAAAAAACAATAACAAATATCTATATCTATTATATATTATATATTTTTCATGCATAGTTCTTTCTTTTTGTGCGATCTTTGCTGTCAGTCATGACTAGTCGTAGCTATAGTCGCCATATATCGGCTGTTGGCACACACAAGTCACGTCAAAGTCATCATGTGGCACGTCAATCATGTTTCACATTGAAACGTCCAATGGTATTTCAAGTGCGTAAATCATTAGTTGAATATGTTGATGAAGAATTGCAACGTATGGATACATCAGTGTTCTATCAGCGCATCTTTATATTGGCTAAAAATACAGAGCCAAAACGTTATAGTATAGCAGCATCAATAAAATCAGAGTTATCTAAAAATGCAAGTGATGTTGAAGTAAATCAACAACAACAACAACAACAACAACAGCAGCAACAACAGCAGCAACAGCAACAAGAACAACAGCAACAGGAACAACAAGAACATTATACACAAGGAACAACAACTGAAAGTACAACACAAAATAAAGGAAATAATCAATTAGATAATGAAGTTGATGTTGAACGTCAAGTGAAAATTAATGAAATTGTTGAACATGATCGTGAAACTATAACAAAAACATTTCGTTTTGATAATTTCAATGAAGCTGGCAGCGAAGAAGAACTTGAAGAAGCTGAAATTGAGCCAGAAATTGATAAACCAATTATAATAAAAGATCAATTTGATCATTTTTGTGAAAAATTATTAGAATTACAAAAACATTGCCATCATTTATCCTATACACCAGATATTATGTGCGGCATCTTAGTTTATATGAATGATTATACAATGTTAATGCTAGAAACTGGTGAAGATATGATGGGTATATTTTGTGGTGAATTATTAAAATGTATCGGTGATTATTGGCAAAGTAATCGCGTTGTGCTTGTTGAAGATCATATAAAAGAAGTAAGTAAAAAATAAATTGAAGATCACTCAAAATTTTTTAATTTATTTTTTTTTTTCTTTTATTTTTGCAGCTCTATACAAATGATTTAATATTTCGTCGTATACCTGCGGCATTTCTTAATGAAAAATTTCCACCATCAACGCCAACTGATGAATATTTGATGGGCAAACAACATTTGATTATAAAAGATAAAATGAAAACAATTTGTGATTTAATTAAAAATAGTTTAGAACCAACACGACGTTCAGAGCCAATTTCTGATTATAATTTAACATCCGATGTATCCGATATGGAAAGACAAGCTGAGGCTGAAGGTGCTGAAGAAGATATAATATATACAAGTCATAAATCATTAATGTCACAAGTGAAAAGTATTACATCAATGGCATCAACAATGTTAGCACCAGATACATTTCGTAAACTTTTACCCGAGATACAACGCATTGAATTAGTATTGGCATCGACACGTTTCTATTTTACATTGCATGAATTTCATGAGATTTATGGTAAAGTACCATTTGCACCAGATGATGATGGTTTCTATTGGCCAATACAAAATAATTATACGCCACCAAATATATTTCGTCGTACAGCATTTGATATAAATTTAACATTTGCTGATTATGCTGCTGAAATGGCACGACAAATGCAAGAGGAAGAAGATCATAAGGCTGAAACAGAAGCAGCTGCAGCAGCGGCAGCAGCAGCTGATGAACAGCAGGCACAAGGTGTAGAAAAAAGACAAACGGCAACAAAGGTTGAATAAGTAAAAGTTAATAGTTGATATTTTCTAATTTTGTTGTTGTTGTTGTACATTTTATTTTCGCTCAGTGTAGCAGTAATAATAATAAGCAAGACATGAGCAGCATACAAATCAAAGATATTTCCTTATAAAAAAATAATTTATTCATTTTATTTTTTGATATGTCAAATTTATTTTTGCGCAGTGTAGCACAACATTAACATCATGCTATATTATCATCATCATTATCATCAGCAGAAGCAGCAGCAGCAGCATTCGTCGACGTCGTTGTTGTCGCTCTTATCTAACCAAAACTCGCGTTCGGTTACAATGTTTTCGGCTTTGTGCACATGACTGCATTCAATGTGATGGCAATAGAAGAGTATAGAGTGAGAGAGAGTGAGAGAGTGAGAGAGAGAGAGAAGCAGACTTCATATATGTGTGGTTGCTTATACTTGTTGTTTCGGCTTGCCACTTGAATGACTCGACTTTGTTAACATAAACATAAATTTGTGCACATCCTTAAACAACACTCATTCTCTCTCTCTCTCTCTCTGTGTGTGTGTAAGAGAGAGATAGATAGTGAAAGAGAGCGACAGCTAAATATACATATGTGTACATATACATAGTGAGGCCTGTTTGAGTTTGAGCTTTTAACATAAACCGCAGCAGACGCCAGCTGTCAGTTGTAATACCGTTAGCTTGCAGCTGTCAAAAGACGTCGCTGTCATTTTAAGTCACTTGACAGTCCCAAAAAAAAAAAAGAAAGGCAAATCTAAACCATACACACACACACACACACATAATTAATATCAACACACATGCAGACGCACTCGCTCAAAGATCTTTTTGCTTAACAAGTCAACTTTGATATGTACTTGGAATTTTATTTTATAATTTATAAACTTGAAATAAAAATAAAAATAAAAATAAAAAAAAATAATAAAAATAAAAATAAAAAATGTATATGCGAATTTTTTGAAAATTTTTGCATTTAGAAATTTTTTGCTTAAAAAAAAAAAAAAAAAAATTTTAATTAAATTTTCAGCTGTTTTTTTTTTTTATACTCGTTTTTTTTTTGTGGCGCGTCTACATGCTGTGCACTTGGACTAACAGCTGCACGTCAGGTCGTTGTTGGGCAGCTCTATGGGCAACTACAGTGGAACATGCGCTGACAAGGACACAATTCAATCAAGCGCCATAGCAGCAGCAGCAGCAGCAGCAACAACAGCAGCAACAAGAAGAACAAGCTGAACGAGTGTCAGCGCATAAACAAGGACATTGCACTCCAGGGTGCAGCTAGCACAGTGAAAAAAGATAGACAGAGTGAAAGAGAAAGAGAGAGGGAAAGAGAGAGATAGAGAGAGAAAGAGAGTATAAGCAACGTGTGCTAAAGCCAAACATTTGCCACTGCAGTTTTCATAAACTGTCGGCGCAACAACAACAACAACAGTGAGACAATGGCGATAAGCCGCTGTGCTGCACAGTCCACAGCAGTAAAATGACATACACTATGTTAGTGTGTTTGTGTGTGTGTGTGTGTATGAACCACAACTTGAGGCGCAAACTCATAAATTACCCGAGAGCAGAGCCACCAAAAAAGCAAAAAAAAACCAAAATCCAAAACAAAATGCAGCAGCTAAAATGACTTTTGGCGCTGCTAGTAAAAGTATGTGCAAGTATGTCTATGTCTCTCTCTGTATGTGTGTGTGTGTGTGTGTGTTAGTGTCTATACAAAAAAGTAAAACAGTTTTGCTGCAGCAGCAGTCACTTTAGGGACGCTGTGGCGAAGTCATAGCCGTGGCCATTGGACACAACGGTGCCATGGCATAACAGAAGCCAAACTCAATTTGTTTGTAATGTTTTAGACAACGCGGCAGCAGCAGTAGCAGCAGCAGCAGCAGAGGCAACAACTAAATATAAATACACACACACACACACACATATATATGTATATATATATATATATATATAATATGTATATATAATAACAATTTTGCGCAATTTGGCAGCGCGCTAAACGAATTTGAAGATTTTTGCTGCCACAGACAAAAAAAAAAAGGGACACAACATCACGTGCAGTGCTACGCTGCAGCTTTGCCACAAACACAAAAAAAATAAAAAAGAAAAGGATTTGAAAGCATACACAGAAGGCAGACATGTCTATATATAGATGCGTGTATCTGTGTGTGTGTGTATGTGTGTGTGTTTGTGTGTGTATGCTTGCAACATAACATGTTATAAATTTGAGATTTGTGGTTTGTGACACAAAAACACATGAAATAAGATTACAAGAGATTTTTTCACTTTTGCCCAAAAAGAAGAAGATGAAAAAATCCAGACAATTTTCTTAAAAATTTAAATATTTAAGCATATATAAATATTTTATATAAATTAATCCAATTTCCAATTTTTCAAAAAAAAAAAAAAATAAACAGCTTGCAAGCAAAAATTTGTATAAGCTAATAATCATACGTTGCGTATGCGTAATAAATTTTAAATATTTTTTTTTCTTATTTTTTTTTTTACATTTTATAAGAAAAAACTTAGAAGTAAATAATTTCATAGCTATCATATTATAAATAAGCATAGATGTCTAATATATGTAAATATAATAAATAAAGTCTCTGCACAGACTTAAGTTTATGTGTAAATAATAAGAAGCACAGCAACAACAACAACAACAACAACAACAAGTAGAAGTAGGCGCAGCAATCCAATTAGGCAAATGGCCAACAAATCATCAAAATAAAAGAAAAAAAAAATATGTTTCATAAGAAATGAAAATTCATAAACTTTTGAACTTCAAAACTGGACCCTGGAGGTTAGATGATGCTGAAACTTGCCTGCTGCTGCTGCCGTTGCTGCCGCTACTGCTACCGTTGCTGCTGTGTAGCAGCAAATATTATTTATAGCTTGTTTCCATTCATTGGTTTCAACTCAACTTTTAACTTTTTCATTTCATATTCGAAGCTTGTTTCATGCCTTAAATCAAAAAACAAAAAAAAAAAAACAAAATTCAAATGTAAAATTTGCTGCTTTTGCTGTTGAGCAACAACAATTAGCTTGCAGCAGCAGCTATAGCTAAAAAAAAACACAAACTTTTGGCTATTAAATTTGTAGTCAAACCTCAGCGATAAATATGAAAAATTAAATTTAATAACATAAACACATTTACACATATATATACGTATACGTATACGCTTGCAGACATGTATAAACATGTTTGAGCACGCACACGCATGCCAAAACCACAAGACAACAACAGCAATAACAACTCACAGCTAAACTCAAGTGAAATTAAGCGCAAAAAAGCAGTGCAAATGGCTGGAAAAAAAAAGCACAGAGAGCGCTGAGCAACAACGAAAAACTGAAATGTGAACAACAAAAACAACAGCAAGAAGATGATGAAGAAGAAGAAGAAAGCAAAGTATAAGTATAACATGAGAAAAGGCAACCACAACAACACCATGGGGAAACATATAGAGATACACATACACATGTCTGCTTGACTGACAGTTTTTGTCTCTCTGTCTGTCTGTCTGTCTGTCTGTCTGTCTCTCTGTCTCTCTGTCTCTCTGTCTGTCTGTCTGTCTGCTATGTCCCTTCATTTTTTTTTCTTTCGATGCCTGAGAGCAAGTTCAGTTCTTCTAAGTCTTTCAAATGCAGCAGCAAAATCTTTTGGACTCGCATTTAATTTCAAAACATTAAGCGAATACTTATGTGTCTGTGTGTAAGTGTGCGAGTGTGTGTGTTGCTGTGTGTGCGTGTGTGTGTTTTGCTTATATGCATATATCCTTTCACTTTATTGTTGTTTATCTTGATGCTGTCTGCTTTTGGCTGCTGCTTTTTTTTTTACACTTTAACTTGTATTTATTATCGCGTTGCTGTTTTTTTGCTTGGTTTTTTTGTTTTTGTTTTTTTTTTTTGTTGGTGCTTAGCATGTCCTTTTCGCTTCAGTTTCCTGCTCTAATGAAAGCCTCTAACACACGCTCGCTCGCTCTCTCTCTCTCTCTGTCTCTGTCTGTCTGTCTCTCTGTGTGTTTGTCCTTTTTTTTTTTGCTGCTGCTGCTGCCTTCATCATGCGCTTGTTTATTATGTGATTATGCTCGAATTTAGCGCCGGCAGCGCGGGTTTTTTTTTTGGTTTTTTTGCTGGTTATCCTATTCTTCGTTTCCCTTTCCTCTTACTCCACATACATTTCTCTTGGCTTTGTTTGTGTTTTGTTTTTAGGCCAGCGGCAGGATTTTGGCCTTTTGCGTGTCCTGTTTATGTTTTTAAAGCTTGCCATTATTACAGTTGTTGTTGCTGTTTTGTCAGTCCATCTGTCTGTTTGACTGTTCATCTGTCTCTCTTTTGCTGTCTGTCTGTCTGTCTGTCTGTTCATTTGTCTTTTTGTTGTCCTGTTGTCTCTGGACTTATAAATTACACTGGTTAAAGGTCGTCGCCTCAAATGATATTGTTAGCGAATGTTTTTGCCTCTCAACTCGCCCCTTCGCTCTTTTATTTTCCACACTAATAAGTTAACTTCCTGTGACATAATGTACAAATAGTCCTACGCTCTGTTAATGCTAACGACTGCAGTTGAAAATTGTTGCTGTTGCTGTTGCTGATGAATTTTGTGTTGCCGAGCAGCAGCAGCAGCAGCAGCACCAGCAGCAGCCGCATATTTCACATAAAGTTTTGCTGTTAAAGCTTTAGCTTTTAGCTGGATTTAAATTTCTTTTGATTTCATCTCACATAACTTATGTTATGTCAGTAGAAGAATATTATAGCTAAAAAGAGTTTAAGGTGAAATTTGACTACCACAGTGTAAGAGACAGACATGAAGTAAAAGATAAGCTGCTTGAGGCATGAGTTCTTGATGCTGCTGCTTTAATTGCGCGAAAGTATGTGTGTGTGTGAGTGTGTGTGTGTGTGTGTGTGTTTGTTTGTGGCAGCTCTTTTTCGGGTATTTCAACTTCAACTTCAATGGCTTTACGCTTTTCACATTTCATTTTATTCGCTTTTAACATTTTCAGAGAAGACATTCCATAAATACTTTTTGAGCGAGCGCGTAATGCTACCTCAAACTCATGTCAAATACACTTCAAGTGCTTTCCAACTAATGTTGGATTTAATTATATATTTTCTCGCAAGAGCTTGACAAATAAATAAACAAAAACCAACATACATAAGCGGGAGAGAGAGAGAGAGAGAGAGAGAGAGCAGCAGCAGTAGCAGTAGCAAGCAACATTTGGTAGTGTAAACATAAGTGAAGCAGCTGCTGTTAAAAAGCATTTTCAAGTCACACAGCACAGCAGGTTTTTAGCGACGTGGCGGAAGGGGAGGGAAGTGAAGAGTCACAGAACTCATTTCTCATTGTTTGGCGTCAAGTTTGACGCAGTTTTTAGCAGCATTGTCATAGAAAGCAACAGCAGCAGTAGCAGCAGCAGAGCAGAGAGTGACGGAGAGAGAGAGAGAGAGAGAGAGAAAACAGTGAGAGTAATTAACTGACTTGTCACATAAGCCGCATTAACACACAATGTCACAAAATGTGCTTGCAACACTGCATACGTGTATAAATATATATGTAAATGCGCCACATGTGGCATACAACATGCAACAAAATAACATTTCTCCCTGCTGGCTTATTAATTCTATTTGGTCTTCTTGTCGCTGCTGCTGACTTCTATTTCGCACGTGACATACAAGCTAAAGCTCAAAACTTTAGCTAAATTCATGTAAATCCTTTTTTTTTCTCTCTCTCTCTCTTTGCTCTTTCTCTTGCTTGCTATGATTTATATGTGTAAACTTAAAGGTATGCAACATGCAACAATTAATATTAAACATTTTGATAATTAAATCATGCTGTGAGCAAGCAATGAATTCACTTAATTTATAAAATCCAATGAAAATGCCACAAATTATCATCAATAATATTTCTCTGTGGTTTATCACACGCGCGACCAATGCTCGTAAAAGAATTGAGTACAGGAAATATATATAAAAAAAAAATAAAAAAAAAAATACAAAATTAAAAAGAGATAAAAAAATCAACAATAATAAAAAATAAAGAGTGAGGAAAAAAAAAAAAAATTGTTGGCTTTTGATTCAATTTTGCGGCTAGCGGCGGCATTTGTGACAAACGATACGGAAAACTGATACACACAGTGTGCAAGGAGAGAGAAAGGAGAGCATGTGAAAAGCAAGAGAGAGAGAGAGAGATAGAGAGAGCGAGAGAGAGCACGACAAAAAATATTAAATGGAAATTAATGCAAATATCCGGCATATTGTCGCACCGGGCGTATGCGCAATAAACGCACTCAAGTGCCAAGTGACAAGTTGAAGAGTATCGCAATTTAATTGCTTTGCGACTGTAATTTGTTATTCGAGAGTTCGCTTCATTTTTTTGCTTTGTCTTTTTTTTTATACAATTTTTCTTTTTTTTACAATTTTTAAAATTTATTTTCTTTTATTTTATTAATTTTATAATTTTAATTTATTTTTATTTGCATTTTAAAATTTCTGCCAACCTTGCGTATGCTTGATTTGTTGTCAACATTTAAGTGCAAACAATTCGACAAATTTACAAATTTTATTTTTTTTTGTACGTTTTGCAAATATTTGCCATAAAAAAAAAAATAAACAAAAATAAAAAAAAAAATATGCAAAAAAAAAAAGAACATTGAAATTGTTGATTTTATTTGCAGCACATAGCGCAGATTTGCCAAAGCGACAAGTTAAGTTGACAACGCACGCACACAATTATCACCTCAAAATATTGATTATTAAGCGCAATTCAAATGCCATTTAATGTGCCACTGCTCCACCTTCAACTTCACACTTATAATATATTATAACATTGTTATTGCCACGCCTCTTTTATCAAGTTGTAGTTGTAGTTGTGTGTGTCTCTCGCGCTGTTTAGCAAATTTCTGCGCAGCTGCTTTGCATAAAAAGTGACAGTCTGTCTGTCTGTCTGTATGTCTAACTGTCGCTCAGTTTTGTCTCTTTTTGTGTGGGTGTATATGTAAAGGCGTGTCTATTGTTTAGATGTATGTGTGTATATGTGTGTGTATTTGCACTTGTTAGTATTTAACATGCAGGACGCAATTTGTGGCTGCTAATGAAGTAATTTCAAGGCATATCACGCATAATCCAAAGCACGTGAGCTACTTACAATGTAATTCGTTGTCTATTTGTTTGATATTGAAAAACGTACCGTTAGAGCTGCCAGCTAAAACAGACTAAAGCTGCCACTGCTGCCGTTGCTGCTGCCGTTGCTGTCACACAAGCAAACACAAAAAACAAAAAAACACAAAAACCAAAACACAAAGAAACCCCAAAAAAAAAAAGAGAAAAGTGAGAACGAGTGCGAGATTCAAGCAGGCGACCGGAATTTGTCAGAGCTTGCCACAGCGTGTCAGCCAGGCAGAGTCAGGCAGTCAGGCAGTCAAAGCATTTCTAGTGCAATTCATTGTCCTTATTACGTGCCATGGCATTGAAAATAGCTAAAGATACATACAAACACACACACACAAACACACACACAGACACACATGTATATCGCTATAATATTATGTATATATAAAACGCTGCCATGTGCCATTGATATACGCTAGTTACTGTGCATTGATGAGAGCCACAGCGCCACAAAATGGCCGGACCATTGGGTGATGTTATTAATTGCTTACAGCATATTTCAATATTCGCGCCACAGCGTACTGTAACCACAACAGCAGCAACAACAGCAGCAACAGCAGCAGCAGCAGCAGCAGCAACAACAGCAACAGCAACAACAGCAGCAGCAACAGCAGCAACAGCAGCAACAGCAGCAGCAGCAGCAACAACAAAGTGCTTAATAACTTAATGCCCGGAAAGTTTCACACTCTGGCTTAAGGCTCAGTTGCGCTCTCTCTCTGTATCACTCTCTCACTCTCTCACTCACTCTTTCTCTCTCTCACTGTATATAGCATGAATTGACTTTGTTGTAAGCCAATACGCACAATAAGTAACGATTACAATCTCAATTACTTCTGCCCTACTTCTGCATTGAACTCTGAGCTCTCACAGTGCTCATTGCGTACCGCCTTCTGTTTTCTGTTATTTAGTTTGGTCAAGCTTATACATTGTGGGCTGTGGCATGTTATGCCACGCCCACTCATAAACAGCAGCTAACTGAAATTAACTTAAATGCCAACAGCGTCGCAGGCATCGAACTTTGGCTATTGCACGCATTCTTGTTTCTTCTACAAAAAAACAAAAAAAAAAAATATAATCTCCGGGGCAGAACTTGCTCTAATTATACGCAACATAAAATTTACTCAACACGAATAAAAGTTTCGTCTTCCTGCTGCTGTTGCCTGTGACTATATATTTATTGACTTTGCCACTCTCTATCTGTATCTGTGTCTGTGTCTGTGTGTGTGTGTACGTGCGTGTGAGTAAGAGGAAGTGGAATTAACGAACTGCAGATAATACCACCTGCAAGTTCCAAACAATAACAGAAACAGCACAAACAACAAAAAACGCAGCAAAAAAAACGAAAACAAAATAAAAGAAAAAACAAAAAAAAAAAAAATAAAAGGCAACAAAACAAAAACAAAAACAAAAAATTACAAGAGAAGATGCTGCTGTTTTTATGCTTCACAGCAACCGCGCATTGCGCTTGCAACTTTCGCGTAAATATTTATTTATTTATTTTTTTTAAAGTTGATAAAAAAAAAAAAAAAATGCTGAAAAATAAATTTATTGAAAATAAAATTTTTTATAATATAATTTAACAATTTTTTTAATATTTTTTTTTCTGAGCTACTTAGCTAATCTAGCATTTTATTTAATATCTTATAAACTTAAATTAAGAAAAATATAATTTTTATATATCGTAAATTGCAGTTAAATCACTTTGCTAAGCTTAAGCATATTAAGTATACGCAGCGTCTGGCGTTGCTGTGGCTTGAAGCTTTCGTTGCGGGTTTTATGATGACCAAAGAGTTTAGTTTAGCAACAGCAGCAGCAACAGCAGCAGCATTGTGTGTTGCATCAAGTGCAAAAGATTGTCATAAAAGTGCCAAGGGTTATGCAGCAACAAACAGCAGCAGCAGCAGCAACAGCAGTAACCACAGCAGCAGTCGCTGCAACAGTAACAGCAAGAGCAACAGCAAGAGTAGCAGCAGCTGCTTTCATTGTTGTTGGCATTTTGTGGGCTACTTTTGGTGCATGCCACGTGGCGTATACGCGATTTATGATGCGCAAGCAAAGTGAATGTTTATTCCTGTCTACCATATTCACGGCTTACCACTACAACTGCTGATAACCCAGCAAAAAACCCTTTCATAGTCTACCTTCCCTTTCTCTCCCCCATCCCTGCTGCTTGCTGCTGCTTTTGTGGTGTGATAATAACGAGTGCTAATGCTGCCACCTGCAGTGCACTTTTCAAAATAGTTACGACAGTTTTATGCACAGCTCATAAACTGCCCTCGCATTAAGTATACGTATGTCTGTCTCTATGTCTGCTTGTCACTCACTCTTGCAACTTTAAAGAAAAGTCCAAGTATCTTTTTTGCTTCAAATATAAATCTAAAGTGGGCGTGTCGCGTTGCCGCCTAATACTGTCTTGGCGCGCAGCACTTTTGTTTGCTGCCTTTTTAAAAGTCAACTTGTTGTCAACAATGTTCAACACTCGAACAGATTCTGGTTATAAAAGAAAAATATTATCATTGAAATGCCAACGATGTGGCAAGCCAGCAGCCAGTTGCCAGAGTCGACTGAGAGTTGCACTCACTCAGCGATTGATAGACACAGTAGAGTGTTGGGGGTGAGGAAGCAAAGTAAAAGCAAATAAATCAATTGTGTGGCTGCAGCAGTTGAAGCAGCATGTAAAACTGTATGTTGAGAATGTTGTTGAAGGACATTTAAAGGACACAAATATGTTTGAGAGCATGCAAAAGTCGTTGCATTTTGTTCTATGCTTGCATATTATTGAAATATGTCAGAGCAGCAGTCAAGCAAGAGATAGAAAGAGAGACAGAGAGCGAGAGACAATGCTTAAAAATGTGCACATGCATTTTTTTTTGCTGCCATTTTGATTTGACTTTTGTTTTGAATTTTTATTTGACATTTAATGCCATTTTCTTGGCATATTTTATGCACTCGTACTCTCGCTCTCTCTCTCTCTATCTCTTTGCCAATTTATTGCATACCATTTGCAGAGACAGAGAGAGAGAGAGAGCTAGCGCGTGTCATGCATTTGTCAGGCATTGCACAAGCATGTTCAATGTCTTGTATTATGCACAGCAGGCGCCAATGTTGACGCTTAAAAAAACAGCATACAGCTAACAGTTTACATTGGCAGCATTGAGGCTATAAAAACATAAACAGATATGCTGTATGCTTGCTACATGCTGCATGCTGCATGCTGCACCTTGTGCTTATGGCATTGAAATGTTAAGCAAAAACATTTAAAAAATAATAAAAATTAAGCTACGCAATGTAAATCATTTCATTGCATTGCATTCCATTTCGTTTCGTTACGTTACATTACGTTTCATTCCGTTACGTTTCGTTTTCATATATTTGTGTAAATGACAAATCCTTGGCAAAAGCGCATTAAAATACGCAGTGTTTTTTTTTTTTAATTAAAACGAAACGAAAGCAAAGTTGAGGCATTAAAACATGTCGTGACTGGCAGCAGCAGCAGTAGCACACGCAAAAGGGACACAACGCAGCAAGGACAACAAGGACGAGGACGAGCCATTCGGGAGAACTTAAGCTGACCGCAAAAAATTAATTAAAATTATATAAACCAAACGCGTAGGCAAACGCATAGCGAGAGTGTGAGACTGTGAGACTGTGAGTGCGAGCAGAATTTTGCAATTGCGGCACCAACGGCGCGTAATTCACGGCCGACTGCTTGAAACTGGCAACTGGAAACATGATCACCAGCAGCAGCTAGAGCAGCAAGAGCAGGAGGAGCAGGAAGTACTGGCAGCACTTGTCGACAGGCGGCTGGCTGACTGAATGTGTTGAAAAATCTTTTTGCCAACTTCATCGGCCGTCAAACGTCGAGTAAACATGTTCAGTTTACTTTATGTGCAATGCAATGTAATATTATGTAATATGTCTGTGTGTGTTCATGTTTGTACATGTATGTATGTGTGTGCGTGTGTGTGTTGTATTTGTATTTTTGTGTGTGGGTGATTTCAGCAAATAGTTTGCAATGCGTTTCCTCAAATTGTACGTTATTTGAATTGTGCAAATCCGATTTGTACGTGACCAGGCTTGCAATAGGAGTGAAAGAGATAGATAGACAGAAAAAAGAGAGACAGAGAAGAGAGAGAGAGCAAAGCAGAGCTAAAGCTATCAAAAGCGGATTGCAGGGAAAATACGGGCAATGCTTGCACTAATGTTTGGCCATGTGGTTGCGTGTCTCTGTATATGTGTCCCACTCACTCTCTCTCTCTCTACCTTACTCTTTTACTCTATCTCCCCCTCTCTCTCTCTTTCTCATTCCCTGTGTGTAAGTATGCGTGGCTTTGTGTTAACATTTGTGCCCAGACCGTGCATCTTTCTGTTTGCCTTTGGCTCCACGCAGTCGCTAACATACACACACACACACACACACATACACACATACATATACATATACAGTTACAGTGGGGACACACATGCATTTTGCTTTATTTACTTGCCTCTGTGTTATTTTTTTTATTTTTTTTTGTTTGATTTCAAATTTAGCGCACAATTTCGTTTTTTGTTGCATACTTTGCAGCGCAAGTATGTTGTACTATATATCTGTATGTGTGTGTGTCTATGTGTATTGGTTTGGCAAACGTTATTTGGCCCGCCTGGCTGACTGCTGCCACTTTGACCCATTTGGCAGCGGCCAAGTCAACGAGAATTCAACTCACACGGCATTTGAATTTGCATTCTCCTCCTCCTCCTGCTGCTACTTGCGCTTCACTTGCCCTTCTCCTTTACAACTTGCTTCTTACTTCTCTTTCTCTCTCTCTCTTGCATCTCAATATTCGTGCTGCTTCTTGCGCTGCTCTGCTCGACAAATGCTGCCAGCCATAAAGGCAAACAAGAGCGAAAACGAAAAACAACATTTCGGCATACATACAGTATGTCCAAGCAGTTTGCATCCATGTTCAATTTGTTTTCAATTAAATTTTCTTAATTGCTTTAACAAGAAAATTTTTTGCTGTATTAATTATCACAGTTAATAGCATGCAAAGATAGCTTGTTAGTATTGCCAAAGGAATTTTTGGTATATTTAATATGCAAACAAAATACCAAATAAATACTAAATAATACCAGAAAATACTAGAAAAATAATAGAAAATATTTTAAATAAATTTTTTTTATTTTTAGAATTTAATATGCACAAAAAAAAAATACCAAAAATATACTAAATAAATACTGCAAAAATACTGGAAAAAATACCATAAAATATTTTAATAAAAATACAACATTAGCAAGAAAATATACTCATACCATAGTTGACTTTTTTTAAAATTTCAATATTCGTACGTTTACATTTTGCATACACTGTATAGCAAACATTTACATGCGGTCCTTAGCAATTTTTGGTCAACTGAAATTTATGTGCATTTGCAGTTTATTGAGAGGTCGTTATAAACATTCCTCTACAATTCGCTTGCTCTGCTGTCACAGCCCTTTCCTCTTGCATTTTGTTACATTTTTCGCTGTTATTTTTCGAGCCGCATTGTCTATAAATTTGTTTATTGAGCAGAGAAAAAGACAAAAAAAAGACTGTGAAACGTGTAGAGCATGGCGCCGACTAGATAGACAGAGAAATATATCGTATAAATCTAAATCGAAATATAATGAAGAAGAAGCTGTAAGCAGTTAGCAGTAAGCAGAAACAAAAACCAGAGAGAGAAACATACATAGATCAATTACAAATTTAATGGAATTTCAAATTTGTCATCCAAATGACATTTAATAGTTTTTAATTTTTAATATTTTTAATTGCAAAATGTCGAGCCGACAGCGACAGCTAACAATGTCAGGCAACATTTGTATTCACAGAGTTTTGTGATGTCGCTTTATTGACACATGACCCCAGGGACTTTAATATCTATATATAATATATATATATATTATATATGCGGTTTATTTTACGGATGTGTAATTACGGCAACATCATTTATACGCACACAAACACAAACACAAAGAAAGAGAGAGCGAGTAAGAGTGAGACGCACACTTAACACACAAACAATATGTGTGCGTACCACAATGTGTGGCGTGTTTTTTTGTGGCCACATTTGTCGACTTGGAAATCCGATTAAAATTATTTTGTGTTTTTTTTTTTGTTTTTTTTTTATTATTTTATTTTTATTCTCATTCGTATTTTATTTTATTTATTGCGTATTTATTATTATTGCACATTCATGCTGTTAAATGTTCTATAGGCAAACATTTCGAATCAATCTGATTTAAATTTATAAGTAGATTTAACTACATATATAGCATATAAATATATATAAATATATTGTAGATATAGAAACTTTTGATATATGATACGTTGGCGATAAGCATTTATTTAAGCTATAAAAACAAAATTTAATTTAATACTTGCACAGCTATCAATTACTAGATATATGCTATGAAAGAAGAGCAGTTATATTTATCAACAAAAAAAATACTATCGATAGTATTGGTAAATGATAAATTATTTATATCGATAATCGATTAATGTGTATTGAACTTTCTTCGAATAATGAGCGTAGTGTAAAAATACTATCGACAGCAGTACTTATCGATATCGATAACCGATTAACTTATCGATTATGTCATACTTAGATATCGATATTGACAATTGATAAATATTTTGCCCAGTTTTCTATAACATAACGTAAAACGTCTCATTTACGATTAAATAATTTATCGATAGTATTGGTAAATGATAAATTATTGATATCGATAATCGATTAATGTGTATTGAATTTTTTTCTATTAATGAGCGTAGAGTAATTTTTAAATTAAAAATACTATCGACAGCAGTACTTATCGATGTCGATAACCGATTAACTTATCGATTATGGCATACTTAGATATCGATATTGACAATAGATAAATATTTTGCCCAGTTTTCTATAACATAGCGTAAAACGTCTCATTTACGATTAAATAATTTTATCGATAGTATTTATTAATCAAAATTTATCGATATCGATTAATATTTATATCAATATAAAATTTATTGAAATTATAAAATAATCTATGTTTAATTTGAACTCACGCTGTCAAATTATTATCGATACTATAAGTATTATCGATATACTATAAATTAGAAGTTACTCTTCATATAAACTATCGATAAATCTTTGCCTTGCATTTAATTGTTTATACATCATGAGCTCAAAAAAAAAAAAACGAAAAAAACTGAAAGCAAATTAAAACTTTTATTATGGCAAACTCTTTAGTTAAGTGTGCCCCAAGGAGATGTTACAAAAATCGCAACATCGGATACAGGAAGTCAAAGTGGATGTTGAAGAGGAAGAGATAACGAGAATGAGAATGAGAATGAAAATGAAAGAGTAACAGAGACACAGCGGGAAGTGCTGGCGGCAGGCAAATGGCCGCCATTTGCTCAACAACAACAACAACAACGTGAATCTCATTCTCATTTAGCTTTTTGTTAAAACAAATTTCTTTTTTTTTTTTTTTGGCTTGAAAATTGCAAGGGCAAAACATTCTATCTTTCTCATCTATCTTTCTCGCTTGCACTTATACGCGAGAATGAGTAGTGAACGGCATTGTTTATGGCAATTGCTGTGCTAATTATGCAATTCGCGAGATGAGATGAGCTGAGACTGTATAGAATGTTAAAATTGTTTGAATGGCATTGCAATTGTTACGATTTGCCAATTTAACGATGGCAGTAACAACAACAACAACAACAACAACATTGCCACATGCCAGAAATTGCCACATTGCCACATGGCAGCCATTGTGCCGCATACATTGCAGCAGCAGCAATTAAAGACTCAATAAAATTCAATTGAAACGAAATGCTGCCGCGTGCTGGACTGAGCTGAAAGCTGAAAACATTGCAAAATCGAACGATCGAATACTAATTGTTGGCCTCGAACCAGTGTTTGGCTGGCACAGACACGCACACACACACACACACACACACACACACAAACAAGGCCACAATGTTGACTACTGACAGTGCTCGTCAAAAATAACCATACACTTATTTAGATAGTAAATTGCAATGTTGTCTGCTTGCATCCTTTGACGCATGCAACTCGCAAATTGCGTGCAACTGAAAAAAATCCTTGAAGTGAAACAATTGCAAAAAAATTATGAATGAAAAAAAAGAAAAAAAAATATTGTTCAATCTGCGCCAATAAATGAAACAACAATTGAAAATTGCAAAACTAATATTGGCATAGTTAGCGGACAGTTGAATGTGTATAAATATATTATATAGTTACTATATATTCTTGATATATCAACTTAATTTTTGCTAAATAATTTTATTGACTTTTATTTTCTACATTAATTTTCAATTGCAGCATTTACAAATATTTGTTTGTTATTTTTTTTTTTGTGTAAAATTAATTGAAAACTTTTACAAGCGCTATTAAACTTTACATTATTCGCAAATAGCAAACACTTAAAACATTTTAAGCAGCTGCATTTACAGTGCTCTATGTAAGTATGAGGACAGCAGAGCAGCAACAGCAGTAGCAGCAGCAGATTTTTTTCGACAAGCGGAAGTGACAAACGAAAATGAAAATTACAGTAGAAAATCAAGAGAAAAAACAGCAACAAGAAGAAGAAGCAGCAGCAGCAGCACAATGAGCGTTTATTTTCGGTATCATTGCACACAACACACAAAATGCCCGGCAATTAATACAAATGATGCTGATGAGCAGAGATAATGCTCGACAAGCACAAGATGAAGCTGAAACTTGCGAATGCTGAAAGCCAATGCCGCAACCCAAAAAGTGAGACAGACAGACTGTGTGTGAGAGAGAGAGAGAGAGGGAGCAGTAGAAAAACTGTGTGCAAGTGCAGGAAAAGTCAAACCAAAGCTGAAAGGAAATGAGAACAACATCGCATGTGTATGAGTGTGTATTTGTATGTGTAAGGAGAGAGAGAGAGAGAGACAGAGAGAATGAATAAGCAAGTAAAGGCAGACGTTTGGGGAGTAGGTGTGGCAGCTGCAATCTCAACTTCGCATGCATGAAAAATGCAGCTCATCTTCTTAATGCGCGCGACGTGCTGTGGCTCGTGTTAGTGTTGTTCTTGTTGTTGCTTGCGTATTGCTAGGATGAGCTTGGTAAAGCAGCTTACAAGCAAAATGAATGCTATTCCCTAGTTATCTGTTTCACTCTCTTCGCGCGCGCTCTCTCTCTCTCTCTCTCTCTTTCTTCATGTTTGTTTGTTTGCTTGCTTGTGCGGATGTGCTGCTCTTTTGGCTGCCTTGGCAAATTGCTGCCTGCCTGCCTGTTGTCTAGCTCTTGCTTTTGCTACTATGTAAGTCTATGTGTGTGTGTGTGTATTAACGCTTTATAAATTGTTAATTATAATGAGTCCAACACAACGACGCGTCGTTCTGCTTAATGTCCAAATACACACACACAAACACGAACAAATGTCTGACATGATTTACATGAGAGCTTAACTTGGCTTTCACTGTATTTTTTTTTTGTTTTTTTGTTATGCCTGCTGCTATTGCTGTTAGGTTTGAGTGCAGTTATGAGGCAGGTTTGGCTATATGTGTATTTAACCAATATATATACAGATATACAGTATCCCATAGCAAGTCGCAGTCATGGCCAGGTTGACGCTCATTATATGCTGTCGTTGCTCGGGCGTTCGCGCTCTTTCCGTTCTCTATTATCGCTGCTACTGTCGACTTCGATGCTGACGTCTGTCTGTCGCTACTGGCGCGCTAATCCGCCTGACATTTTCATTTTACACATGAGCAAATGACGATGACGACACAAACACACTCCCACTCACACACATAGCCAATGCGCTGTGCAAAAAAAAAAAAAAAAAAACTGTCATTGATAAAAATGAAGCACGCGCTGAATGTGTAGACTGCGGCTAAGAGCTTGCGAGGGGGGGAAGCTGTAAGTAATATGTAATATGCTTTCGCAGCAGCAGCTACAACAATGCATAATTAGAATTACAGCAATAATAATCATGATTATAATGACAGCTTGTGGCATGGCAAACAAGCAGCAGCAGTTCGTGCAGCATGTGTGATATTTCTCGATGTATATGTAGTATATATGTATATGCGTGTGTGTGTGTGCGTGTCTATCTGTATGCATGTAATTTATATGCAGCTCAAGCAAAAAACGCAGCTTACAACTAAAAATTTCAGTTCATTTATAATGCAAGGCGATTTGCTTGCAGCATTTTGCAGCAATGTCTTCAAGTATTTTACACAGAGAGACGCACACAAACACTCATTTACACATACAAAGAAAGAGAGAGAGGGAGAAAGAGAGAGAGACAGCGACAGACACAGAGACAACATGCTGCCACGTGCTTAAGAAGATGATGATGATAGATTTGCTAACAATTGCCACACTCAAGCTGAGCTCACTCAACTTGCTGCTGCTGCTGCTGCTACTGCTGCTGCTGTTGCTGCTGTTGCTGCTACTGCTGCTGATGTTGCTGCTTCTTTTACTTTATCTGTGCCAATGAAACTGAACAATAGCATAGAAAATCGCATAGAAAAGTTGAATGAAAACTGGCAAAATGGCAAAAATATATTCATAATGACAAGATGATGCTCTCTCTACGCAGGCCTTTAACTAGTGACAATAAGACAGACAGAAGCAGAAAGAGAAAGACAGAGAGTAAGATAGAAATAGAGAAAATTATAAGTAAAATTTACACTTATGGAAAATACTTGTAAATTGTAATTATACTTAATATTTCATAACTAAAACTGAATGTGTTTTTCAAGCAGTTTTAATTACAAACAATTTTAATTAGCAGCTGCTCTTGCTGCTTCAATATTTACCATAAAAGCACATTGCATACTGTAATTGAACTACTAATGAATTTTAAAGACGTACAGCAAGTGGAAGAGTAAGGCAAGAGGGAGAAATAGAACAAATTAGAAAGAGAGAGAGAGAAAAAGATATGTAAAGTGAAATGTATAAGCAAATGCAGCGAAAATATTAATTTTGTAGAAAAAAAAGTAATACGAAAAATATATTATAATAAATAATAAAATAAAAATAATAAAATAATAATAATAAATAATAAAATAATAATAATAAATAAATAATAAAATAATAATACTAAATAATAAAGTAATAATAATAATAATAAATAATAGAATAATAATAAAATAATAATAAATAAATAATAAAATAATAATAATAAATAATAAAATAATAATAATAAATAATAAAAATAATAAAAATAAAAATAAAATAATAATAATAAATAATAAAATAATAATAATAAAATAATAATAATAAAATAATAATAATAAATAATAAAATAATAATAATAAATAATAAAAATAATAAAAATAAAATAATAATAATAAATAATAAAATAATAATAATAAATAATAATAATAAATAATAAAATAATAAATAATAAAATAATAATAATAAATAATAAAATAATAATAATAATAATAAAATAATAATAATAAAATAATAATAATAAAATAATAATAATAAAATAATAATAAAATAATAATAAAATAATAATAATAAATAATATTAATTTGTTTTACAAATGAAATTTTTTAGAATTACATATGTTTTTAATTAACATATTTTTATTATTATTATTAAATTATATTTTTTATGTTTTTAAATTTGTTTTTTAATTTATTTTATATTATGTTATTTGTATTATGTATTTATTTTTTTCCTAGTTGTTTTCTACATTTTAATTTTTATTTTTAAATTCATATTTTTCTAATATTTATATTTTTAATTTTTATATTGTTAAAAATTGTATTTTTTAAATTTTTATTTTTTTTTTAAATATTTATTTATTTTTTCTGGTATTGAATTTTATTAATATTATATATATAATATATTATTTTTTATAAATTTCCCTTTTCATTCACAATTTTTAAACAATTTTCCAATTTGTATTTATGCTGCAAAAAGCTTAAGAAAATCGCAAAACACTTTTTAATTTGTAGAGTATTGCCGAATTACTTCAACATATTGCTCGAAATTCTGTTGTGCCATTTACTGAATGTGTGTGCAAGTATATGTGTATCTGTCTATCTCTGTTGCTATGTCTGTCTCCGTCTCAGTCGCTACTTTGTTGTGATAAATTTGGCGGCATTTAAGGTTTACTGCAACACCCACGCGATCAGAGGCGACATTCAAGCAAAGATAATTTTTCAGAGTCAGAGCCAAAAGAGCCAGCAGCTAGATGCCTGAAGTCTTGGCGAGTCATGACAATTGTTAAGGCTGCGCAGAGATCATTTCTCTGTGACAAGCAGCAGTGGCAGATGAAAAACTGTCATGAAAGAAATGTGAAGCGTAGAAAGACATCAATCAATTTGCCGCATTGAGGCAGAGATTTTTTTTGTATTTTTTTTATAATTTTTATTAATGGCCAAAAGTTGAATGTATTTTCGATTAAAATATATTGTATAAAAAAATTTTCTTTGTTTTGTTTGTCAATTAATTAAAAAAAACAGTTGGCGAAAAAATGTATGAAAAAGAAAGAGAAGACATTGCTGATTTTTATAGCTGTTGTTGTTGTTATTGCAGTAATTATTGTTTTTGCTGTTGGCACATTTTGTGGTTTTGTGGTCAATTTCGTGAATAGAAGTTGAACCACGCCTCTTGCTGCATAAGAGAGAGGCTTTGAGCTATTTTATATGCTCAATTTTTTCCATCTAATTGGGATTCAGCTTAAGTTCAGCATTGGCCGCATTAAGACGAGATTTTGTGGGTAAATTTCGTTCCTTTTTCTCCACAAAAATCTGATAATGTCCCTCGCCATAGCCAAAGCCATGCATACTTTGTGTCATGGCATCTGGTAGGAACTTGAAGCCACCGCGACGACGACGACGTTCCTGATGTTGTTGCTCTTCACCATTTGGTTCACATTTGACACAATTGTCACGCTGGCAAGCCTTATTCTCAATGATGCAAAATAATTGCAAACATTTGCGCATCACATAGATCAATAGCAAAATGAACAAATTGCTAGCAAGCAAATGCTTGCGTGGCGCCAGAAATAACATGACGTTGAACCAAAAAAGAAATAAAATACACTGGGAACTGAATTATCACAGCTGCGATAGTAGTAGTAGTAGTATATAGTCTGTGTAGGTTTTGTGTATCCTGTCAGAGCAACTAACGATGACTGAATGATGGACGTATGCGTTGTCAGTGTATTTATACTAAAAATTAGAAGAATTTGATCTACAGTAGGTACTGCTAGTACTGCAGGTAATAGTGATAGGTATATAACTGTACCTAAAAGTACTTAACGGCTGTTTAGTAAAAATCTACCTAGGACTAGGCAAGTCCTTCAGATTAGGTAATCAGCTCGCTGGCTCGTTGCTTGTGTTTATGAGTTTGTGGAAAATATTAACTCGGCAAATTGCTCTATCGAGCAGACAGGCAGGCAGTGGCAGTAACACTTCCAGTGAAACTCACAACTACACAAAACGCAAACACACACACACACACACAGGCACACATGAATAACAGACAAACTGTGAATACTTGCGACGGAAAAGTGAATTTCCCGTTGCCTGACTGCGCTTTGCTACTGCTGCTGCCGCTGTCTTCATTTCTCTCCCTGTGTCCTTGTCTCTTGCGCTGTCTCTCTAAAAAAAAAAATTGGCATAAATTCACAAATTGAATATAAATAAATTTCCTGCAGCCAAAACGCACAAAAAGCAGCAAATTCAATGTAAGCTCGATATATATATATCTTCTATATATATCGTATATAGTATAGTGAATATACTGCGCATATGAGGCACGTGCCACGCCTACGTCTTGCCGCCCAAGCATACTCACTCAACACACACACACACAGAGAGCAAGCTTCAGGCAATTCAATTTGAATGCCAGCAAAAAAAAAAAGAGAAGCATATCATAAAAATGGCAAAATATATATATATATAGTATATATATATATACGATATTTACGTATATATATATTGAATGTCTGCATTGAACGTGGCAGTTTTTCTTTTTATTTTATTTAGTCAATTTTTTTTCCATTTTTTTTTCTTCAAGCTAATCAATAACGCGACCGTAGCTCATTAGGTTAGCCCCAAAAAAAAAAGAGAAGCAAGAGCGCAAAAAAAATTTTTTTGGCAAAACTTTTTTTTTTCGAGCTGCTGCTTTAAATTGTCTGTTTTACCTGATGGCAAAAAAATATAAATAAAAAAAAAGTTGTAGCCAACTTTAAGCAGAGCATTTATCTCTCACACACTCTCTCTCTCTCTCTCTATCTCTCTGTCTATCTCTTGCCAGCTCTATAGCTTGTACAAGCTCATTTGCTGCAACTGTTTTTCTTCGTCTTTTTTTTCTGCTACCCAACTATGATTATTTTATTTTTTTATTCAGCGCAATTTGGCCAATCTATGCAACTTGTGGCAACAGACAGACAGAAAGACAGCCCCAACAATTTGCCTTCATTTGTTGACCTAATCATTTGATTGCGTTTTTCTGCACTGTGCGCTGATTGAATTTTGTGCGCCAGTTCGTGCTACACTATCCTACATAGAGAGGTGGATGACAGGGCGGGCGTAGACGGAAATCAAGCTAATTAGTTTAATTGATAGTTTTGGTCAGGCTTATAGGATATTCTATCAACCTTTCTCTCTCTCTCTCTCTCTCTCTGTGTAACTCAATTGCTTTGCTGCTGCTTCAACTTCCTCTGCTTTTACTACTTTTTCATCTTCGATTTTTTTTTGTTTTTTTTTTTTTGGTTTGTTAGTTGCGCCCCAAAAACACACAAGGATGTAGGAAAATGTTTGGGCGTCAGAATGAATTTCCTTGCTTTCTGTCTGTCTCTGTTCTTTTTTTTACCCCAAGTGACTTGAAAACACGCAAGGAAAGTTCTTGAGCAAAGCTTGTAAAGCTTGTCTGAAGTCTGGTCTGTAGAAACTGACTTGTCTTTGAGTGAAAATTTATTTGAATTTTGTTTTTTTAATTAAGATAAATTATGTCTTTAAGCAAATATTTGTGATTTTGTAAAATTGAAGCATTTTAATTTTGAAACTTGAGTGCAAGTCTTATTTGAATTGAATTTGAATTTCAATGATTAATTTTACTAGCACGTTTTGCGATTATAGTTGAGCAAGTTGGCCAGAATCAACTTTTAGAAGATGCTGCTATTTATATACAGTAAAAACTCTCTTGGAATAGACACTCAGCAGCGGGCAGCGAGTGTAGAGGCAATGGGCAAAGGGAATGTAGTGAAATTGCTTTGAGCAGATTTCCAAATAAATATATAAAATGGTAGCTCAAGAGTTCTTCTCACTTAGAAGTAATGTTTCGTTCAAATTTTTAGATTTTTTTTAGATTATTTTAAAATATTTTTTATCTGCATTTTTTAGATTTTCCTATATTTAAAACATTTATTTCCGGCTCTTATCCTTACTCTCTATATATATTTCTCTTCTTCTACCTTTTTCAGTAAATAAAATATTTGAAAATTTTTAGAATTTTCTTCATTTTTTTTTTTAATTATTCTAAAATATTTTTTATCTACATTTTTTTAGATTTTCTTAGTAAATATTTTCTGGCTTTTATCCTTTCTCTCTATAGATATTTCTCTTACTCTACCTTTAAGTAAATAAAATATTTGCAAATTTTTAGAATTTTTTAGATTATTCAAAAATATTTTTAATCTAAATTTTTAAAAATTTTACTACTAAATATTTTTAATCTAAATTTTTAAAAATTTTACTACTAAATATTTAAAATCTAAATTTTTAAAAATTTTACTACTAAATATTTTTAGAATTCGATTTTTTTTTTTAGATTATTCAAAAATATTTTTAACCTTAATTTTTAAAAATTTTACTAGAAGTAAAATTATTATTTTTTTTTAGATTATTTAAAAATATTTTAATCTAAATTTTTAAAAAATGTACTACTAAATATTTTTAGAATTAGATTTTTTTTTTTTTTTTTTAGATTATTCAAAAATATTTTTAATCTAAATTTCTGAACATTTTTTGGTAATATTTTAATATAAATTTTTAAAAATTTTACTACTAAATATTTTTAGAATTAGAATTTTTTTTTTTTTTAGATTATTAAAAAATATTTTAAATTAAAATTTTTAAAAATTTTCCTACAAAATATTTTTAATCTAAATTGTTAAACATTTTACCACTAAATATTTTTAATCTACATTTTTAAACATTTTACTACTAAATATTTTTAGAATTAGAATTTTTTTTTTTTTTAGATTATTAAAAAATATTTTAAATTAAAATTTTTAAAAATCTTCCTACAAAATATTTTTAATCTAAATTGTTAAACATTTTACCACTAAATATTTTTAATCTACATTTTTAAACATTTTACTACTAAATATTTTTAGAATTAGAATTTTTTTTTTAGATTATTCAAAAATATTTTTAACCTTAATTTTTAAAAATTTTACTAGAAGTAAAATTATTTTTTTTTTTTAGATTATTTAAAAATATTTTAATCTAAATTTTTAAAAAATGTACTACTGAATATTTTTAGAATTAGATTTTTTTTTTTTTTTTTTAGATTATTCAAAAATATTTTTAATCTAAATTTCTAAACATTTTTTGGTAAATATTTTAATCTAAATTTTTAAAAATTTTACTACAAAATATTTTTAGAATTAAAATTTTTTTTTTTTTTATTCAAAAATATTTTTAATCTAAATTTTTAAAAATTTTACTACTAAATATTTTTAGAATTCGAATTTATTTTTGTTTTTTTTTGATTATTTAAAAATATTTTTAATCTAAATTTTTAAAAATTTTACTACTAAATATTTTTAATCTAAATTTTCTTTATGTATCATACTGCCTCTCTCTCTCTTATATTTCTCATATTCCCTCCCGCCAACACTCTCTTAGCCTTTTCGTTTTCAGTTTTCAACCTGTTTTCTTGTCTTGATATTTTTATAGTCCTTTTTTTTTACAACTTTTGCTTTAAGCATAAATAATTCATATTGTTTTTCTTGTTGTTGTATTTTTTTTTTATTTTTTATTTTGTTGGCTTTCAAAAATTTTTCCATTTCTTGAAATATTATGTTTTTTACATTATTTACATTATGATTTGGTTTCTTTTTATTTTACGATTTCGTTTCGTTTATTCGCGTTTAACAGTTTTAAAAGTGCCTCATTTGAAGAAAATATTTTTTTTTCTTTTTTCAGAAGCTTATCAATTGAATATATTCGAATGTATATTTATATTCGTGTATGCGAGTATTGCTCATATTCATATTCATATTTATATTTATGTTGCATGTATATAGATTTCTTATTTTTTCTTTGCTCTTCGTCATTTTTTTTTGTTTTTAGGCTTATCGCGCTGCCAATATTTATGTATGTGCCGCATGTGTTGGCATTTAAGATGAGCTTTTGATGAAAGCCAAATATATATTGTGTGGCTTGAAATGGTAGCGTCGATGGCGGTATATATACATATATACATAAATCGTGGCATGCCACACGGCGCGCACGTGCTGCATTTTTTGGCATCTTTCATAAATATTTATGATACGCTGCCATTGCCACAGCTGTTGTCTCTTTCTATAACTGATATGTCTCAGACAAAATTGTAAAAGCCAAGAACAAATCTTAACCAACCAATGTGCAAAAATATGCCATCGCCTTCATGTCATACTGACAACACTGCGACTCGCGATCATAAATTATGCATTAAAAAGTTCAACTTGATTTTGATTGTGTTTTCTAGCATAGTAATTGTGGCGTCTCTGTCGTCTGCTGCATAACTAGAGCCGGAACCACGAGTTTGGAATTATCCCAGCTACCTGTCGGACCAGAAACAGACAACATTTTGTTGTCATTTTCAACAACAAGGCTAAAAAAATAAAAAAAAAACGACAAAGTGGAAAAGTGAATGGCAAAAAAAAACGAAGAAAAAAACAACAAAAATTTATTTTAATGCGATTTGCATTTATTTCGCTTGGCGTCATCTCTTTTGCTGCTTCTCCCTATCTCTCTCTCTCTCTCTCCTATACTCTGTTAGTCTTTCGTCAGTGAATCTGTGAGCTGGGCAATAAATTGTGCCTTTAATTTTATTGGCATTGTCATTCCACGCTGTTAGCTGGCAAAAAGTGCAGCCAGTTATGGGCCGTGTTGATGTTGGCTTTAACCATTATGCCAAAAACTGTCTGCTTACTTAGCTAACTTGATGATGTTGGCCAACAGAGACAGCAACAGTAACGAAAGCAGCGATAGAGAAGCCAAAAGCTATGGCTACGGCCAAGCAAACAGCAGCAAGCGGCAGGCAGCAGGCAGCAGGCAGCCCATTAGGCAGCATAGGTAGGCAAGCAGACAGGAATAGGAACAGCGCAACAACAACAGCAACAACGAGAACAACAACAACAAGCAAGATGAAGTGTAACGGCATCTGCATCCATCAGAGCAAACAATTTCCGTCAAATTTCCATGCGCTGACAAAAGCTTTTCACTTGAGTGCCAGACAAAAGCCAACAGCAGTAAAAACGACTAACAGCAGCAACAGCAGCAGCAACAGCAACAGCAACAGCAATGCCAGCAACTGTGGCAACAGCAATGCCAGCAGTTAAGATATCTCTGCTTAGCATTATGTACAACATGCAGCATAGTCGCAATGGCAAATACACTACAAAAATTATTACAAATTATATAAAATTTATAGTGTATTTTGTAATTCGACTTTTGCTATAAGTAAAATTGAAATTAAAGCAAGTTTAAATTGCGCTTAATAAACAAATTAAAACTTAAAGATTTTAGCATTCACTGACAAGCTGAGCTGCAAAATACGCAAAATACACTGTAAAAGTTTCTAGAGTTGACAAACAAAAATTTGGTTTTTTTTTCCCCTCTGTTTGCCAAGTCGAATTTGGCATACGCTATAAAAGTGTTTGTGGCTGCTTCTAGCTGTAGATTAAACTTAAAGTTTAATATGTTCAACTAAGACTAAACTAAGTATATTATGGTATATTTTGAAAAGCATGCTATCTCATTCTAGTTGGCAAGAGGCTATCGTTATACACTCTCTCTGTCTCTTTCTCTCTCTGTGTCTCACTGTCTCTCGTTGTGTGTTTGTGTATCTTAGTCTTAGCTCATATCTTATGCTTAAAGTCTATAACGCTATGGCACAGCGAGTGTGACTGTGATAGAGAGAGAGAGAGAGTGAGAGAGCGTGAGAGTGAGTTAGAGTGTGTATGCAAGGCTCTTAGCAGGCATATTCGAAGACATTACTTTGCATTTTACACCTGACAACGATGACAACAAGACTGTTGGCCGGGCATCACATTCGACGTGGCTTGGCATAGATCCAGAAATATACTTAACATATATATATATATATCTGCTTCGAGTGGCAACTATATCCGCAGCATAAAATGAAATAGAAACAGAGAACATAGGCAGCAGCAGCAGCAGCAGCAGCAGTAGCATAAGCTGTGGCAATTGTTATCTCAATGAAAGTCATGATAGCAGCTTTGAGCCTGCAGTCAGAGTAGTACAACGCTCAGCAGCCGCATGCGGCATAACAGCAGCCAGTAGCTGCCACTGTACGGTCATTAGGCAAGTTTTGCTGCTGCTGTTGCTGTTGCGGCTACGACTGGGCTCAGGTCGTCATTCAAATGTCATTAGTACAGGACTTGGGTCAAGCTGCTGCTGCTGCCATTGCTGCTGTTGCTATTGCAGTTGCAGGTGCTGGAGGCAAGCAGGCCAGCAGGCCATGTGTCCATGCGGCATGTGGCAGCCACTCAGTCTTGCTCATTCTCTTTCACTCTCTCTCTCTCTCTCTCTCTCTCTGTGTCTCTCTTGCTCGTAATTTCATTTGGAAACGAGCGCAAATTACTCGATTGGCGCTTTGCCGGCGAATGTTCATTCTTGCCTTGGCTTCATTCTTGCTTCCAGCTGCGTTTGATTAAATACCAAACGTCACTGCAGTTGGTCAAGCGGCGCCAACATACATATATAGACATTCTCCATCTCTCTCTCTCTCTCTCTCTTTCTCTATCTTTCTCACTTTCATACTGCGGCGGCTTGTGCATTTTAATTGCATTGAAATTAAAACGCTTTGCATGCTTCTCATTTTTTTCTTTCTCTTTTTTTTTTGATGCCAGATTTATGATTGCAATTCGTTATTTATCAAGCGCGCCTCCGTTTCCGCAGTTCTCGCTTCTTGCCGCTGCCCGTGCACACAACACTCTGCGTTTTGGCAATTTTCAATTTTCGATGCTGCAAAGATTTATGTTTTTGGCGTCTGCTAAACGCTTTTTGTTGCCATTTTGCGTTGTTGTTGTGCGTTTTCTTTTTTTTGTTTTTGTATTTTTTTGGATGTTCGTTTAGTAACCGCAGGCTTCAAATTTTCCAACTGTTTTCCTTTTTCTCTCTCACACTTTTTATTTTTATTTTTTTCTTTGGTTTCTGTGTCGATTTTGCCTGAATTTTTGCAGTGAACAAAACTAAACTAACAAATTTTTATTGTGTAAACTCGTGTCGACAACGGCATTTGATGCTAATGGATTTTTGAATATGTTTATACACGTGCATTGAGGTCGAGTTAGACAGAGACAGAGATACAAAAAGAGATGGACAGTTCGAGAGTGAGACAGACAGACAGTCAGAGAGACAGACAGACAGACAGACAGAGAGAGCAAAAGAACTTAATAAATATTTATTATTTTATTTGCTTTTTATATTTTCATTTTCATTTTCATTTTTGGTTTCTCGTTTTTCGTTTTTTGTATTTACCGTTTTTGTCGAATTTTCCACAAAAACCGCCACGTGGCATCAGCAACAGCAGAAGCAGGAGCAGCAGCAAGAGCAGCATCAGAGGCAATTGAATTCAATTATATTTATTGAATTGCTTTTTGCAACATACCAAATATCACATAAAAATTAATAACTGACCAACTTTTCTCTATATTATACAGAAATATATAATATATATATATATGTACATTTTTTTTGCCTTTGTACAATTTTAACTTTATGCCATGTAAAGAGGCTTTTGTAACAAAAATATATTAATTTTATGAACTCAATTCATTTTATAGTTGAACCGATCGCATAAAAAAAAAACGTCGTAAAAAAGTTTTTCAGGAAACACTATTTTTTTTTATAAATAGGTTTGCGAAAAAAATTGCTCATAAATTAATTGATTGTATTTTTTTTATTCAATTTAATGAAGACTCTTAATAATATTTATTATTAGTCTGATTTTAATTGTATGTAAAATTTAATAAATTTTATTTCTATTTATTTTCTTATTAAAGACTCAAAAAAAAAAACTCAAACATTTGTTTTTTGGAGCTTGAGTCGTATTTTTGACTCAAGAAGTTGCTTAAATTCCACTCAATTAAACATTTACTCACTCTCCATACAAATTTTCGGTCACTGCGTAGAGCGCAAATAAGTTAGAGCAGCAGAGCAACAGCCGGCAACTAAGCAAAGCGCTACAAATCACTCAATCAAGCAATTTTGCACACTCTCGCTTGCTCTCACAGACGTTCGTCTCTGATCGGACTATGCTTGGAGCGCGTACGTTTTCAATCGGACAATGCTTGGAGCGCGTACGTTTTCAATCGGACAATGCTTGGAGCGCGTTCGTTTTCGATCGTTCAATGCTTAGAGCGTAAATGAGCCAAGCAGTCGCTTGTGTTTTTGGTGCTCTCAACAAAGCAGAGGCAATTGTCACTCAATCAAGCAAACTCAAACACTCTCAGCGGCTGTCACTCATGGTCGCTGCTGTCACGGTCGGTTCTCACATATGAAGTTGCCCATGCATAGAGCGCGAATGAGCTTATTAGTAACAGCTGTGTTGCTCTACTACTCATACAAGCTACTCACTCACTCTCTGTGGTTATTTATTTTTGTATTAGTGTGCCGCCAGCAGCTGTTGTTGGCACATAATCAAGCTCTCGTTTACACACTCTCGCACCCGCTAACTCTCTTCTTTCAAGTTTAGCAGGTGTCTGTTAATTGTCTGATTAAAGGTCAGTCTGCCGCTCACTTATATCCCCCACATATACTCTCATTTGCACGCTCGCTCGCTTGCTTTCTCACTCACTAAACATTTCGGTAGCACATTTAATCAGTGTGACAGAGAGATTGGATTTAGTTGACTTTGCGAGCTGGTTGAGTGCGGTACCCTCATCCAAGCGCTGTATATTACGTGTCAAATTTTTTCTTATTTTTATTGCGTTGGACGGAAATAATTCTGCGACATATATATATATTAAAAAAAAGAAAACCACATGTATACATTAAATATATGTCTGCGACTTTAGTATAGATTATTATATATTATCCATTGGGCAGCCAGCGAAAAAAAAAAATAATGACGACAACAGCAAAAACGGAAGGGAAAAGCGATGAAATCGCAGTACAGGAACAGGTAATAATTAAATAACAAAATTGATGCCTATAAAAACAATATTAAAGTTAACTTATCGCATATCTATATATACTTATAGTATATATACTATATATACGTAAATCAAATAGTTTATTCTGTTATTACCTTTGAACTGCTTCAATTGCATTTTGAACGCATGATCTTATCGCATCGCGATGTCGCCTACTGATAAGATTTTAAAGCCACGCCGAATCAAAGTCAACAATACAAAATACCTTAAATTAAACAGTTGATAGAAATGACAAAGCGAAACATGAAGAAAAACGTGACAAAATGTAATGGCAAGCAGCGAGTGTGGGCAAAGGGAAGAAAATTTCTATAGAAAGACAAAATTCTGATTCCAAATTTCAATTTCGAGAATGCGAATGCGAAAGAGAATCGTGTCAGATAAGTGGACTTTGTAAGTTGTGACGCCTTTTCTGTTATTAAGCTCATTAGAAGTTCATCAAAATATTTGTTGCTGCTGTTACTTTCGTTGTTGTTGTTGTTGTTGTTGTTATTGTTGCTGGTTTTGGGGGAGAATAAAAGTTTTTTTGCCGACGACTTCGTCACACTTGAAAGCATTTTGCGCTAATTTTCAACTTCTTCAGTAACAGTAACAACTAGAATAACGAAGAGCAGCAACAACAACTAAAAACAACAACAATGCAAAAAGTGTCGTCGAAAAGTTTTTTGTGGCAGAAAACTACGAAAATCCATTTGTCGACATTTAAAGTTTGCATGTGCTACTGCTGCTGCTGCTGCTGCACAGTCAATTTTAGTGTTGAGTTAGCAGGCACAGCGGCTGTTGGCGCAGAGGGTCACCTACAGTCAATCGATAGCCTTGCTTTCTTCCATTCCCCTTCTGTCTTCTGCCTTTTGTGGCATGATAAATTGTTGGCTTTGCTTCGTTTTCAACTGTATATTGAGCCATCAATCTGCAGCAGCAGCAGTAACAGCAGCTGGACGCACAATTGTCAACTTTTTGCTGTTGCCGTGGTTGCTGTTGTTGCAGGTGTAAACCAAACGATTGATCATATCAAAAAAAAAACTCTGCATATTGTTTTTCATTTTTAAATATTTTTCTCTCTGTCTCTCTTTGTACATGTTAGTCAAGTACAACTGTACTTGTATTGAAACGTTTAAGCAAATGTTTGCCTTTTGTTACAGCAAGAACGAACAAGAAACAACAGCCGCGGGGCTATTCCCGACGCTTATACAAACAAAACTTTGACCTGTCAATTAGCTGCTAACAACATTCGTTATCTCTCTCTCACACAAACACACAAACACATTTCTAACCCTTTATCACAATGTTTTACCTTTTTCTTTTTTTTTTTTTTGCAGCCCATAGACGTGCGCATCAATATGCCCTGGGGCTATGTCGTTGGTCGCTGGTATGGCAATCGTCAGGTACGACCAATACTAGCACTACACGGCTGGCTTGACAATTTGGGCACATGGGACAAACTGTTGCCGTTATTGCCAAAACATCTGGGTGTACTTTGCATCGATCTGCCTGGACATGGCTATTCTTCAAAATTGCCCGAAGGTATTGCCTATCATTTTGTCGATTACCTGTGCGTTATATTACGTATTATGGAAGAATATCATTGGCAAAAAGTTTCACTTATGGCACATTCAATGAGCGCCATGTTATGTTTCATATTTGCCTCATTGTATCCGCATCGTTTGGATATGTTGATCAGCATTGATATTGTGCGTACACGTTATCGTAAGCCGCCATCACAAATTGATTATTTACGCACAAATATTGAACGTTATATTGTTGAAGATGAACGTTTTGCATTTGCCAAACGTGAGGAGCCACCATCATATACATGGCATGAATTAGAGCAAGTTTTACATCGTGGTTCAGATCGTTCTGTTGATTTAGATAATTGTCATCACATATTGGAACGTAATGTTGCTAAATCTACAAAATTTCCAGATAAATATTTCTTTTCACGTGATGGTCGTTGTAAATATTATTTTGAATTTCATACAAGTCCACCGTTTGCCGCTGAATTGGCGCGTACTATACGCAATGTTCCATATTGTGTAATTAAAGGATCTGAATCGAATTTCATTGATGAGG
>JBAMBR010007234.1:0-46227 GCA_037044475.1 Zaprionus obscuricornis
TGTGATTATGATGTATGTATCTGTTAGCTTAGTAGTCGAAATAATAAAATGCATTTAGTTATATAAAAATTAGATTAACTTATTTAATTCAACTTATTCACTTAACTAAGCTAATTAAGTTGAAATTTTATTAGTTATTATTTTTAAGAAATTTTAAAATGATTAATTTTTTATGATAATATTAGTTTTCTTATTTAGTTAATAAATTGTTTGAAATATTAATTAAGTTAAATTATATTTAAATGTATTTGTTTATATTTAATTTTTAATTTTACTTTTCTTATATTTATGTATATTTTATAAATATATCTTTATCTGTTATATATTTTATATACATGTTTTTTTATATAGACTTATTAAGACTTATTAAAATTTTATATATTTTCTTTATATTTATCGCTATATTTAATAAATATTATATATATATATATGTATAATTAACTTTTATAATTATTTTTCAAATATTTTTTTATTTATTTATATAAACATATTTTATTTTTATTTGTATTACATATTTGTATATATTTTATCATACATGTTTGTTTTTGTTAAGCGTCCGTTTGCAATAGTGCAGAGAATCTATGTAGTAATAGACGATAAAAATATCCTATTTTATATGCAAATTATATAAATTCATGATGATCATGATGATCATATCATCATTTTGTTGATCAACTTTCAAGTGAGGCAGTAGTTCAGTGTATAGTCTCAGGGAGTTCCAGGTTTAAATATAGAGTCAACCCAGGTGTACTCACTGTTAGAAGTGCTGGTTTACTTGCTTTATGGGTTCCATTGTTGTATGCGCTGTACAATTTAATAAATTCTCTGTCCCTTTAGTAGGGTTATTCTCATTAGTTTTAAGTTAATTAGTTATAATAATAATATAATAGAGGGTATAAAAATATAGACATTATTACACGGGTAGTGAGTAATAAGAAAATGCAAAAAAAAAAAAAATTTTTTTTTTTTCATATTTATTATATTTAAATTTTAAATTAAAATTTTGATAACTATCTTTATATGAGAGTTTTATTAACGCTTTATACATAGCACATGTGTACAAAGTATTTTACTTTCAAGCGCGTCTATTGCATCTATAAAGAAAACTGATTTCTTTCTTTCCCGGGGCCCAATAAGTAATGTACTTATGCAAAAAAACGAACTAATTTACTTTTAGCTAAATTAGTAGAGTTCAATTTTGATATATTTATATTTTATCCAAGGGTACAGAGTATATTACTGTCACGTGTAAGCTATTTTGAATATATATATATATATATATTTTTTTTTTGGTTGTCTTCTTGTTAAAACATCAGCAAAGACAAGTTTAATCAGACAAATATATATATCTATATATGAAACTATAAGTTAACTTTGACACAAACATGTGTGTAAAACGTGCTTACGTATATTCATTTATTCAATATTTTTTCTATTGATTATTTTTCTTTTTTTTTTTTTGTATTTTTTTGATTCCTTGGCAAATTTATGTGCTAGCATGCACAGAGCCCAAAATTACTCTTCTATTTTCTTTCGTTTTTTTTTTTTACTCTACGTCAGTTATTTGAACTTTTCTGTTGAGATATTCATGCACATGTCGTATGAGTAATATTCAAACATCAAATCAATGCCAGATGAGGCTAGAAAGCCAAAAACGGAAGACAAACTTTGGTTACGGAAACCCGAGCAAAAAAAAAATTATGAAAACTATTTAAGCTTATTCCAAGTTACACTATCTCAATGATTTCTCATAGTTTCGGATTGGTTTTGAAAATGTAAACAAATTTTGTTTTGAGCTTTCGCAAAGACAAATTACAAGTTTTGTTTCTGAAATTGTTCTGTTTATAGAACTTAGAACATTGTACTATATACATATATGTATGTAAATTCTTGTGCACACACAGATAAAAGATGCCCTTGAGTATGCTAAACATTTCTAAGTGCTGTTTTCTGAGGTGATTGCGAAAGTTTGGGGACAAGTGCAGCCAATGGAATTACGATAGGAAACACCGAAAGGCATCGTTGGTAGTCATAGTCATAGACTATAGCATACAATTGAGTGCTGGGCATTTGTCAACATACCACCCCGTAACACTCTATTCCCGTTGCCAACAAATCTCCAAAATTCATAAAGATGAAGTACCGGAAACTGCGGCACTGACAAAATGCCGCTTCACGTGCTTTGCTTATTTGCCACAAGCTCGAGAGCTGAAGTATAGAAACTAGCGAAAGAGTCAGAAGGGAGATAGATGTAAGATAGGAGAGAGAAAAGAGATAGGCAGGGGGGGGGGACGTGACGGAGGGATAGAACTGTGGAGAAGAGCGAACCTAATTTGGGCGCTGCCATGCAGTGCATAATTTTAATAAAGGAAGTTTGTGGCATGGCATGGCTAAAGGGTGGGCGTGGCTAACTGTAAAATGGGCATGGCTGCCGGGGCGTGAGCAAATAATGCCATGCAACGTTGAACACAAACCCGAAAATACAAACAACTGTAGAGAATGAAATATATATTTAGGGCATGTACGACTAGAGAATACTCTATAATTGAGAATTGATAAATTATAATAATTCACGGCTTATATGCCTTAAATATGAAACAACCCAACAATACATTTACAGGGTATAAGACAAGGCGAACGCGATTTTATTGTTGTTATTGTTGCAATTGTTGCCGGCGTTGTTGTTGCTGCTGTTTGTTGTTTAAAAACGGATGTTGAGTTAGGCGGAAAAGTAGCAGGGAAATATAGTAGAGAGTGCTACAAGTGCGAGGGAGAGAGCAGAGAGCGTAAAGTAGTTTATGCAGTTTGCATTTGCATTTTGGCAGAGCGAGCGCGTAAAATTAGCTGAGCAAATAGCCAAAGGGGGAAAGGAGTAACAAGTGTGGCGCCAAGAGTGGGTTGGGGTGGTAAGAAATAGAGAAAGTGAGGCAGAGCTCGTCTGACGATGACAATGCAAAAGGTTTATTTAATTTAACAAGGGATTATCAAAGCTACAGAGGCAAAGGGATATGAGACACATAGTAATATATATATATATAAGCATATACTATATATATAAATATATATAAACATATATAAACATTAAGCTGTGCAGTGGGATTTTAATATGTTTACATTTTAATTGAGGTTAAGCGCAGATTTGCCACTCGCTAAAGTTCTCTAGTTGCACGCTTAACAAATATTTTATTTATGTCAATTTGCCAAAGCGTTTGCATACTTCAAGGCGTTGCGTGCTTGACCGCATGAGTGCCACAAAAAAAAATGTGCAAAAAAAATATAAAAAAAATAGACCGCTTAAGTGCAACAAATGCCACAAGAACTGCCAAGCTGCCAACAAGTAACAATAGCAACAGCAACAGCAACAGCAAACAGCCACAGCAACAGCAACTCTAACAGCAACAGCAATAACAACAAAAGGCTGGCAGAAAAGAAAAGCCAAAAGATGGTCCAGACGAAGTGCCATTGTTAAGGCGTTGAAGCAGCATACAAAAACGTGTTGCATTCCAAAAATAACAAAAACAACAAAAAGAGCAAAAACAAAAGAAAACTAAACCAACTTTTGAACGAGAAAACGACGAGCACATACGCTTGAATTAAGCGACATACATAAATAATTAAATGGAAAATAAAATTTAAATACATCAAAATTGTGATATATCATTTTTGATTGTAATATTTTAAATATTTGTCGTATATTTGAAAAAATTTTTTATATATTTTTTTTACTTATATATTTTTAAAATTGTATTTATTTATATTTTTTGTTGTTTATGCGTATATAACTTTTGTAAGGTTGTTTTTAAATCTTTTTTGTTTACATATTTTTTTGTCTTACATTTTCTATTTTTTTTTTTTAAATTTTAAATTTGTTTTTAATTTTTTTTCATATTTATATATTTTATATGTATTCTTAAAATGTTTTCTTGCGAAAAATTATTCAAAATTATTTTTTTTATTTATATATTTTGAAAATGGGTTTTTATATATTTTTTTTTTTTATACAAATATAATTTTTCTAACTTTGTTTTCAATTTTTTTTCTTTTATGTTATTTTAAATTTACTTTTTAAAATTTTATTTTATTAATATTTTTATATGTATTTTGAAAATGTTTTCTTAATAATTTAATTAGTTTTATTGGCATTATTTTAAGATTATTCAACATTTTTTGTATGTATTCCTTTTCTTTATATGCCTACAGTTCAATTAACCTCATAGAACTTTAGTACAGGGTATTTGGTACAAGTGGCAGTAACACATGCACGCAAGGCTACAAAATGTCATCTTGTCTTTTTGTTTTGCGAAATTCTTACGTCAGAAGTATATATACACAGGCATACAGAGGTGTTGCCAAAGGGGACGCTGAGCGAAGCTTTGTGAAATGAAATCTGTTGAAAAATAAAAAAAAAAACGAAGAAAAAACTTAAGACTAGTTGTTAAGTTGCTTTTTAAGTTATGGTCCAGTTTTGTGCACAGCTTTTGTTCTTTTCTGCTTTTGGTATGCACAAAAATACGTGCAAGTTGTGTGAAATGTCACTGTCTGCTACAAAAAAAAAACTCAATCTTTAAATCTATGCAAAAAGCAAAATAAGATTTATTTAAATATTATGTATGTATTTTTAGCGTTATCGTGATGATTATCTGGAGGATTATGATAGCATTGGCTATAAGCATTCATTGGCGACATTCTATTCCAAGTCTTGTTTCTGGTGGCTAACATCGCTCTTACGGTTGGGCTATAAGGAACCACTTGAACTCGAGGATCTTGGACATATGCGTTTGGAGGATAGCGCTAGAGCGCATTATGATCGATTTTTGTATATATATACGGAGAAAGTGGTGAGTTTAATAATTGTAATTGAAATTATTATTTTATAGAATATTTAGACTTTGAAAGACTAGAAAATATATATGTATATATCGAGAATTAACAAGCATGCGAGGTTATTTTCAGCGGCCCGAAGATTTCCCAACCTTGCAGTCTTAGAAGAAAGTAACTTTTCGACTGATCGGAAGCAATATGATATAGTGGTCCGATATGGACCAAATTTATATGAGACGTCTAAGTCGTCACAAATTTTAATTCTATAAGCTAGAAACCAAATAAAAAACACAATTTTCGGCTGATCGTTCCTATGGCAGCTATATGATATAGTGGTCTGATCCGGCCAGTTTTGACTTATGTACAACTTATCAGACAGACGGATAGACGGACACGCACATCAAGAATATATATACTTTGTTGGATCTACCACGCCTCCTAAGGGGCATTACAAACTCATGTCCAAATTAATATAATCTATGCAAGGGTATAAAAAGTAAAAAAGATGCAGTTGAGGGCGCTCGCTTGATTGTGTGGCACCCAGTACCCAAGAAAATTGAAAGTTGCATAAGTTCCATGCTTAGTAAAAATATAAACTCTAAGGTTCTTATAGTTTTCGAAATCTAAGTGTTCATAGGTAGGCGGGCAGACTGGCGAACAGACAGACCAACATGGTTCTGTCGACTCGATAGTTGATCATGAGTTAGAATATATATACTTAAAGCCCTTTCTGGGCTTTACATACATTTGCTAATGTCACAAAGTAATTATACGCACAGTATCCTAGAGTATATCCTACAGAGTATATGTGTTTTTGTTTTTTAAATGCATCAACACAAAAATTTTAAAATAATAAACCAAAATAATTCTATAACATTATTTTAATTCTGTTACAACATTTTTTTTTTAATGTTTATTTATTATTATTTTTTTTTTTTTTTTTAGAAATTTTTAGATAACAGTAAAAAAAACAACAGAATTTTATACGCTCGACGAGAACGTAAAATTCTAAAACAAAAAGTTGTGAAAAAAAAAACTAAATTTTTCGGTTAGCCTCAGGAAGTTTTTCGACCCGTTGAAACTTTGTATACTAGATACATGTAGACTGTATACACTCATAATAACCCATATTTAAATGCATTTAATGAAAACTGTACGCATTAAGCGTCATTTAATTAAAAAGCATAAATAATTAAATGCTGCTGGCCAACAAAAAAAAAATAAAATAAAAAAAGAATGAACGAAAAAAAAAAGAAATCGTTTACAATTGAGTCTTCTTCATCGTGAGCGCATCGAAAGGAAGAGCAGAGAATGGTTAATGGTGTGTTGAGTAAAAAGAAAGGAAGGATAGGTGCAGGGAAATAAGAGGCGAGGGGGGGGGGTGAGTAAAGGGAAGTCGGGTCAGGATTCATTCTGCTTTTTGGCTCTGTTGAATTTCCATTAAGAAAATATTGTATTTCATTTGCAAAAAGCACAACAAGCAAATTGCTTAATTATTTATTTAAATGCAATGCTGTCGTTGCCCAATGGCAATAAATTATCAATGAAAATAACAACAACAACGGCAATGACGACAACAACAAATAGAAATTGCCAGCAATGAAGCGCAGAGTCTCTGGCATTTTCCTAGATAACACACACACACAAAAAAAGTGAAAGTTTTGCCATTGTTTTTTAAAAGAATACCCTGTATTGAAGCAGCATTAAATGCTTGAGCGGGTATATTAGTTTATTATGTTAAATATTATTTATAATTTTTTTTTAAATATTTAAAAATTGTATGCCTATAATTGTATTACATTTAGTATTTACCATAATTTCAAATTTTACAGGGTATCATTTAATAATTGATCTTTCTGCTGTATATATACATATATATATATATATATTTATATAAATGTTAATTTATATGCGGCATTTTGTGTGCAATTTTAATGACAAAGTGGCAAGTCGATGCTGCAAGAAGCAAGAAGTAGCCAAAAAAGAAAACAAAACAAAAAAAACAAAAAAAGAAAATAATGTATTAAACGTCTGGCATTAATGTGCTTATTAATTACTGTTAATACAAACTACATGGCGTATACGTAATGTTGTACAGTATAAAACAAAATGAGAAGCGTGCAAATATTGATAATAATTATATATTGAAATTTATATGTAATTGAGTGTTACGCATATTTTTCAGAATTTTTAAGAAGAATTCGCAATAATCTCAGAAATTACAAAAGCTAAGCCTATAAAATTTTCCTATCAATACTCGTTGAATTTATGTTTTCTTATAAAATATGCCTGCAACTTTTTATTGGCTGAGATGATAAATAAAATTTGATATTTCTTAGAGTATTGACCATTAGCACAATTATTTGTATTTATTACTTTCAACATAAAAATATTTAGAATTTATGCTGATACGCATAAAACATAATAATTTATGATCGTATAAGAATTGCAGAACTTATTTTAAGAACTACTGTGAAAAGTCATTTTGATCAATTTAATAAGTTTCTAAATAGATTTTAAATCATTTTTTATAGCCATCGCCATATAAGAAAAAAGTAAGAAAGTTACAGTTCAGTGTGCTCGACTATGTTATACCCGGTATTCAGTTGCATAACTTGCATATTTATGAATCAATTTATGTAGACAAAAATATATCTAAGCCTTTTGAGTGTGTCATAAATGCCATTATACCCTTGGTAAACTATGGATACCGGGTATACAAACATTTATATTATTTATATATATATATAAATATATTTATTATAGTTACAAATCGTTAATATTATTTATATAAATTTTTTTTGTTATGTTTTTATTTTTTTTTTCAGAAAAAATCAAGCACGCCGCCATCCTTGTGGTATTGTTATATAAAGAACAGTTGGCGCATGTTTGCATTGGGCGGCATTTTGAAGTTATCTGGAGATTTATTTGCATTGATTGGACCACTTGCCATACAGCAAATAGTGCAATATATTGAAGGACTCTATGCGGCAGCTGAATACACACACAGACATACAGATGGTATTGTGAATGGAATTGAAGTTAAACCAAATGTGGCCGCAGATGTTGTTTACTATAATAATAATGATGATGATAATTATGATGCCTATGCTGATGATGATGTTCCAGTTGATGTTGATGTTAATAATGATGATGTGTTTGGTGTTGCCAGTATTGGCATTGGTTATGGTGATGTGAGAATTTACTATGCCAGATGGTTAGATTTGTTAACAAATGGCTGGAGTATTGCTTGGCTAGTGCTATTGGCCGCATTGGCACAGGCCGCATTGTCACAGGCATCAACGCATGTGCTCAATATGACGGGTATTAGGATTAAAACATCGCTACAGGGTTTAATTTATCGCAAAAGTTTGCTTCTAAATGCTAACAGTGGTTGTGGCAATAAAACCTCTGCCACTGGTGATGCTGTGCAACAACAACAACAACAGGAGAAGCAACAGCGAAAAGCACAGGAGAATGGTGACATTAAGTTGACTACCAATGATAATAAGCCTGCTGTTGCTACTGCTACTGCTACTACTACTGCTGCAGATGTGGACTCCACAGAGCGTACAGGCAGCGGCGGTGAGTATTTTAGCTTTTACATTACCCTTTGTATGTCCCTTTCAGTAACCTGCGGAGCCTGCACAGCCCCTCTGCAGCCCCTTTAGAATCCTCTACCTATATCAAACTCATGTTCGTGTTTGACAGAGGTAAATGTGCGTTTGGTGTTAATTGAAAGTTTTACGGCTGAAGTGTTTGCTTGGCCAGCGAGCGTATATCTGCCTGACTGGCAAATTGTCTTCCTGTCTGACAGCCCGCTCCATTGTCACTGCTCTTGTAATTGGCTTAAATGGGCGTGGCCATTTCGTTGGACTCTCAATTGTTTGTTTTGTTTTGTTTTGTTTTGTTTGTTGGCCATGGCAGGATAACAACAGTGGCTCCTATTTGTTTTTAGATGCGATTAGAGTCACTTTTACACATATAACGTGTAGCAATGTTATGCCCATTGATTGGCTTCATTTCAATCAGTTTTTGTCATCAAACTTACTCCAATACATTTTGTGGCCAGTACGATTTGGCCAGGTTGTCTTTGTAATGATATTCAATTTAACAGGAATTGCTGCCAAATGATAGAAATCTGATCCGATTTTTTGGACTGTTAATTCACATTTAAAGAAATAAATATATGCATGTATAATAAACAGAGACCGTTAATAATAATTATGAGTTAAAAAAATATTTAAGACCAAAGAAAAGCTCAGTGAAGAAGTGCGAAAAAAATACGTATATACATATATATTTATATATATATTTTCTTTCTTTGAAACCCTGCAAAGGTTATACTTTTATTTCCAAGTTATATTTTAAAATTTGCTTTAAATTCTTTAAATTAAATTTAATTATGCAAATCAAAAATAGCTTTTTACTTAAAAATCAAGTTATAACTTTTATTTTCAATTTTTAAAATAATAAAAATCAAAACTAATTATTATTTTCATTTAAAAATCATTTAATTTTCAATTTTTTCAGTTTTTATTTTATTATTATTTTTTTTAAATATAAAAATCTAAAATAAAGATTTTGTTATTACTTATATAAAACATATACATATATAATAAATAAATATCTTAAATAATTTATTTAAGTACGAAATACTATTTTCACTTTCGGTTAAATAAATTATTTTCCTCTTTTCTTTAAACAACTGTAATTTATTTATTTTTTTCATTTTATTTTGGGGCGTTGTAGGCCTGCATGACATTGGCGCCATCACGAATCACATGACCGAGGATACACTCAATATAATGCAATTCTTTTGGATCGCACACTATGCCTGGGCTATACCATTCAAGGTTCGTAAGAACAACAGTAACAAAAACAACAACAACAAAAAGTAACAACAACAAAAATAACAACATCAGCAACAAAAAAAAATTAAAAGTAATTTACGAGCATCTTGTGTGCCATTTTTTTTTTGCCAGCGCTTTGCTGAGAGAAAAGTTTTTCACTCAAAGTTTATTTTTATTTTTTTTTTTACCAATTGTTGTTGTTTTAATCAAACTGTAGATTTATTATCTTAATAGCAATTGCACGTCTATAAATTGCCCAAATGCATTTTATATAATATTTTTTTTTTTTATTTTTTTTTTTTTATTTATTTCTATATTTATTTTTATAGCAAATTGTAAACAAATTGTATTTGCATTTGACATTTAAATTCTCATTTGAAAAACTTTGTGTAAATATTTGAAAATTCTCCTTTGGCATACTGAGTAGATATAGTATATTTTATATATGTTTATACTCCAACAATAGTTAAAGTGTGTGCAGGGATTTTTATGTAATTGCAAAAACATGTTAATGATTAAACTAAATAACAGCTAACTGTGGAAATCAATGTTCGACTAGACAATACTCTGTAACAATAATTCATAAGAAGTAATAATTATTAATAAACAACAATAAATAAATAAGTTTTTTAGGTAAATATAAAAATATAAATAAAAAATATAAAATTATATTTATTATTATTTATTATAAAATATAGATATGAAAAAATATAAAAAAATATAAAAATTAATGAAAAATAATTAAATAAACATAAATAAATAAAAATGTATAAAAAATAAATTAAAAATAAATAAATATAAAATTGAATATATAAAAAATAAATAAATAAATAAAAATAAATAAATAAAATAAAATGACAAAGTAATAAAATGACATAAAAAATATTTGTAAATAAAGAAAATAGAAATTATTATAATAGGAAAAGATAGTATTTAAAATTATATAAAAATAAATAAATTATAAATGGCTAAATGAAAAAATAAATGAATAAATAAATAAATAAATGAGCAATAAACAAAAATAAAATATATAATTTGTACATAACATTTGCTATTAAAATTTAGCATTTACATTAGTATTTGTACATCAATGATTTTCTATATTATATTAAATATAGTATATTTTCCTACTAAATGTGTATTTAAAACATCGTTAGGTAGGAAATTTGATTACTGTGCAGCCATTTTCTAGCCGTAGGGTATTTCATGCCGCAACACATATGTATGTACAGTACTTACCCCTGGCGAGAATTACAAATACAAATCCTCATATACACACACACACACATATACAAGGATACGCACTGAAATGCATAATTAATTCGCATTAAATGTGCATGTATTGGTAAAAGTATGTGTATGTGTGTGTGTGTGTGTGTGTATGTGAGTATTGTGTGTGCGTTTTGGCATAATTAGCTATGAGGTTGTATTTGCTTTAGTCCTTTGCTAGCTTTCTACACACAGTACGTTCAACTTGTTGTTCGGCTTCTGTCTAGCAATGAATTGATTTGTAAATGTTTTGGGCGGATAGCCAATGCCTGTGTTACTCGTACTTTAGCTAGGGCTTAGGACTTTGCGGCTTGCATTGCCCAAGAGACAGAGAGAGAGAGTTAGTTCTGGTTAAAATGTTCTGGTAACAGCTGCATTATAATTTACTCGTTTGTATGCAACTCAATACAGATTTGCCACAATCAATGCCAAAGACTCTGAAATTCTAACCCGAAACATTTGTATATATTGTGTAAAAAATTAATTAACATTTAAGTTGCATCTTACATTGAGATTATTGAGAGTTGGTTTTGCGAATTTACTTACTCGATATATCCTTATATATATCTTTGAAATTATTTTGTCAAATTATAGCAATGCAATGCAAAAATAATTTTCATGCATATGAATTGCTGATGCAAGTAAATAATCCTTTTATGTGTAAATCTGAAATGATTTTGATTAGCTAATTAATATTTTATGTTCTGCTAGTTAGTAATAATAGACAAAGCATTAAAATAAAAATAAAATTAATATTATAACAATATAAATTTTGATATAAATTAAATATGAAATAAATTTTTATAGCATTAAATGTTCGAGAATTCTTAGTGAAATGTAGTAGAAAATGAAAATAAAAACACAATTAAATATAAATATTTATATATTTCTAAAATACAAATTATTACATGCAGATATAAATACTAAAATTGATATTTGTGTGCTTGTGTGTGTGTGTGAGTATTATATATGTATATGGTAAATATATTAAATAACCAAATAATTTACTTGCAACTTAATTATCTCTTTGACTACCACATTCATTGAGACATTGGTATATCGTTTTGAATGTGTTGCAATGTCTGCATAATTTGCATAAACAAAACAATATGAATACTAAATGTAAATGTAAAATTTCTTAGATGTACATATGTAAATGTTGAAATCTTTGTGTGCTTACAGATTGGCATTGTCATCTACTTGTTGTATCTGAAGTTGGGCATTAGTGCAGTGATTGGAGCCATTGTCTGTATACTTATAATGACACCATTGCAATTTCTCATTGGCAATGCAATGTCGAAGAATGCTGAAGTGATAGCGGTAAGTATAAGATGAAATTCAATATGACATATGTACCATATATACAATTATCTCATACAAATACTTACAAACCAATATTCAATATTCAATATTCAATATTCAATAGAATTTAATTAAAGTGAAAACAATAAGCCAAAAATGCATTTTCATATACGCATTATACACATTTGTGTAAGCAAAAGTCAAGCCAAAGTTTTGGCCAAATTGTGCGACAGACATTGATTTGATTTTTGGCCACTTTGCATTGTTTGTGTGTCTGTGTGTGCATGTGTGTATTAAGTCAAATGTTCTTTGCACATTTCAACGTAATACGAGAGTTGTAAATTTTGTTTGTGGGATTTATAAGCTTGCTTTACTTCCTGCACTCTCTCTCTCTCACACTTTGCCTTTAAGTTTGAGTTGTTGCTTCTGTTGCTGTTGCTGTATTACTCGGCTCATTAAAAGTTTCCTGTTAACAGATTTGTGGTCAATTTAAAGTTATTGCTGGCTTGGTCAACTTGTGTTAATTGAATTTCGGTTTTTCGGTTCTGGCCAACAACTGTTCGCATGATGATTGTTTAACATTTTGCTTGTTGCCGTTTGCACTTGCTTTTTTGAGGTCAATGTGCGATTTTTGGCTTACAAATTTTGTTATATTGTAGTTTTATTACTTTTCAGTAGACACAAGCTTTAAACATAGTTTTTTTTTTCATATTTTTGTTTTTATTAGCTTTTAAATACAAATTTCAAAATTAATGTTGAATAATAATTTTAACTAATTTTATATAAATATACCATCATTATATATCATCATATAAATTTGTTATATTTTTACAAATTTCTTTTAATTCCGCTGCAGAAATATACAGATGAACGTCTAAAGAAAATACATGATGTTTTGATTGGCATAAAGATCATTAAGCTCAATGCATGGGATGATGTTTTTCTTAAAAAAATACAAGCATCACGCAAAACGGAACTTAAGTATCTCAATAAGGATGCCATGTACTGGACTTGGATGAGTGAGTTATAAAATATATAGAAAAAAATGTATAATTATTTTGGGATATACAAATATTAAAATTTGTATATATTTTTACATATATTTATAAATATTTTGATTTATATTTTGATATATATTTTGATATATATTTTTATATATATTTTTATATATATTTTTATATTAATTATTATACATATTTTTATATATATTTTTATATTTATTTTTTATATATTTTTTAAATTTATTTTTAAATTTATTTTAATATATTTATTTTTAAATATATTTTTATATATTTTTAAATATTTTATATATATGTTTTTATATATATTTCATATACATTTTTATACATATTTTTATATATGTTTTTATATATATTTTTATATATATTTTTACGCATATTTTTTATATATATTTTTATATAAATTTTGATGTATATTTTTTTTTAAATTTATGTTGTTAAATATATTTTTATATATTTTTTTAAATATATTTTTATACATTTTTATAAATATATTTTTATATATTTTAAATATTTTTTTATATATATTTTTATATATTTTAAATATTTTTTTATATATATTTTTATATCTTTTTTTATATATATTTTTACGCATATTTTTATATATTTTTGTTATATATATTTTTATATAAATTTTTATGTATATTTTTTTAAATTTATTTTTTTAAAATATATTTTTATACATTTTTTAAAATATATTTTTAAATATTTTTTATATATATTTTTATATTTATTTAAATATATTTTCTTATAAATATTTTTTTATATATAGTTTTATATATATTTTTATATATTTTTTTAAATATATTTTTATATTAATATTTATATTTTTATATATATTTTTATATAAATTTTTTTATAGTTTTATATATTATTTATATATTATATATTATATATTTATATATTTTATATATTATTCATATTATTTTCGATCCAATATATTTTTATTTTATTTATAAATTTTCTTTTCTATTTTAACATTTAAAAAATATTTATATACATTTTTTCTTAATTTTTTATTAAACAATATTTAAACAATATTTAAAGAATAAATTAACATTTATAAATGTATATATTTATTTATTTTTTTTTTTTTAGCAATTTTAACGCACATTTCAACGGTGTTGATAACCTTTGTAACACTGGCCGTTTATGTCTGTTTGCCAAAAGATTCACGTTTAAGCTTCAATGCGAGTCACTTGTTCTCCGCTTTGGCATTATTTCAACAGTTAACAGTACCGCTGCTCATCTTTCCCATAACGGTGCCTATTATTATAGCAGCACGTGTGTCGACACGTCGTCTAGAACATTTTCTACACGCACCTGAGATACAAAAACAATTCGAAGGTATACGCAATATGGCAAGAATATTGAGTAAAAGTGATGCTTCGCTCGATATGTATGAAACGCAAGAGAAATCGAATATGACATTACGCACTGCACAGGCTGAGAATCGTTTGAATGAACAACGTTTGGCATTACGTATACGCAATCCCGAACAACCGCCATCACCACCGGCACCTTTAGCTCAATCGGAACCAATTACACCGCTTTTGCAGAACAATGGCGGAGAAGCTACAGAAGAAAGCAAAACATCTCCGCCATCGTTTACACCTGATGTTGTACTTGGTCACAATAAGCTAGTGCAACAGCGTCGTGAATTGCTACGCAATACGCCATATGTGGCGATAAGACCACCGAAACACTTTGGTGGCACTGCAGAGAAACCTATAGAGTTTTCGGTTGTTCGTGCTAGAAATACCGATAGTTGGCGTCGTGATTCATTGTTACTTAAAATGCCCGATGATATTGCAGTCTCAATCAATGATGGACTTTTCACATGGCAACCGCAATGCCATATGCCAGATGTGCAATTGCATGTACAGGAAATGGCCATACCCAAGGGTAAATTGACCATAATAGTGGGCAAAAATGGGAGTGGCAAAACGTCGCTGTTGTCAGCGCTGCTAATGGAAATGCCGCTGCTGGCTGGAAATATGTTTTGGCACAAGTAAGTACGAAAATGACTAGTAGACAGACTAAGGCTAAATTCGCCAGAGAATGAGATAGAAATAGAGATAAACAGATTATATTTCTTGCTCTTATAAAGACTTGCTCTTACTGTTGCAACGATAAATTTCTATTTAATTTCTTTTGTAATTGTAAAATTGTTACATTTCAAATATGAAAATGAAATTGATTTGAAAATTGCATTTTGCTAAAAGTGAAATAAAATAAATAAATGTTAAATAAATAAATAAGAAAACAAGAGCAGGTATTGCACAACATGTTGAAGATGCATATAAAGCTGCTTAACACGTCACTCAGACTATAAATTTGGCCACTAACTGAAACACTCAATATGCATACCATAGAATCGTATATATATATATATCTATATATATATATATAAGCATGTATGCATGTACGATTTTCTAAAATGCACACATTGATACGTATTGCATATAAAAAGGCTTATTATGTGGCAATGCAAATGCATTTTATTGGCAGCCCCTAAAAGAAGGCAACAAAAAACGAAAGAAAAAAAAAATGAAAAGCTTGTAAATTGAAATGTTATATGCATACACAGCAAGAAATTAAGCAATTTTCTAGAGTATTATACAAGTTTTCAGTTAAACATTTTGCTTACAGTGTAAACACACACACATACACACACGTATACGCATGTGTATGCGTATGTAACTATATGTCTTGTAGTGTAAGAAAATTTATTGAAAATGGTTTTAGTTGTCAAGAAGTTGGACGCAAAGGGAAAAAGTATAAATATAGTAAGCAGTAGTAGAGGGAAGGGACGGACAGACGGAAGGAGACGATGGGTATAGGTTAGAAGTGAAAGGGAATTGCACTACAGATGCGTTTGAGCTTATTGCAATTTATTTATGGCAGAGTTGAAGGCCAAAGAAAACTTGCAAGCAACGCTTTGTATGCTTTACCCAAATTGCTAGCATCACTATGCAAAACGAGTGAGAAAACTCTAAATATACACCAACACACACACACACACACACATACACATACACATACACAATTGGAAAACTTTAATTAAATGTAGCCGAGTGTGAAAATAGACGTTTGTATGTACGTATGGGACTCTGACGTATGTGGCACACGTACGTGGGCATACTTTCAACCCATTGTTGATACAAGTGTCGGCTTCACAAAAACAAATGTCGATCCAATTAAAGTTTGTTCTAACCTTGAAATCTTGATTTGAAGCCTACGGACTACAATTTTGTGAGTGGCAATGTTAGGTCACCACGCATAGAACAAGTATGAATAGAAATATGATTATAGCAGTATATATATATACTTATATGTATGAATAGGGATGTGAATATGAATGTGAATGTGAATAGTAGTGAACAGCCAGCAGTCAAGTTGGTTAATTAATTTGAGTGTATACCAAAAATTATGCAATTAAATGCCGTTAAATGAGCAAACACAACTAAGGGTAGAATACCATACTCATCATCATCATCATGCTCAAACTCCTTGCCATTCATTTACGTAAACTACCTGCCACAGAGCACAGTTACCTTCACTTGACACCCCCACCCCCCATCCCCCACACGCTCCCTACGCATTGCAACATTTCAAGGCTGTTGTTGACACTACTGAAAATGGTACATAAATAATTCAAATATTTACTTGAAGGGGGGGCGTGTCAGCATTGCCATAGCGATAGTTGTTGTCACCTTTCCACCTTTCTGTATCTGTCTCTCATTCTATCTTTCTCTCACACACACACACACACACATACACTCATTCTATTAGCTATGCTACTACTCTTGTTGCTGCTACTGTTTAGCTTACGGGCATACAACAGAACGTGCGTAATCTAAGCCAAACGCAAAATGTCAAATGAGGGGCATGCAACAACAGTGAAAACCACAACAACAAAAATAGAAAATGAAAATATGAAAAAAAAAGAAAGCAAAATTCTAGCTTCATTTTCTTTACTTTAAAAATCATGTTATTTTACAATTTGAATTTTAATATAGAAAATTATTTTAATAATTACAACTAATTATTAAATATTTTTAAATAAATTATTGATTACAATTTTTTATTATAATTATTATTAATTAAATTTTTTTCATAATTTTTTTTTTAAGCTTGTAAGCTAACTTTACATTCTTTGGTTTGAAAACATTAATAAAGTTAGAATTTTAGAATTAGAAAAGCAATATTATCAATTATCAAGTATTAAATTTTTTAATAGCTATTTTACAATTTTTTTATTTTATTTATTATTAATTAATTATTTAATAATTAATTATTTTATTAAAATAATTATTTATTATTATTTAATAATTATTAAAATAATTATAATAAATATTATTAAATTTTAAATTTATTTTAAAGTTAAAGTTTGAATTTTAAAATTATAAATTATTCTTATATTTATTTTTAATTGTTGAATTAAATAATTAAAAATATTTTTAGTAATAATTATTAATTTAATTAAATTATTAAAATAATTATAATATATTTTATTAAATTTTAAAATAATTTTAGTAATTTTTATTTTGAATTTTATTATAATTATTTATAATTTAATTATAATTATATAATTTAATAATTATTAAATATTTTTTAATAGTTATTTTAAAATATTTTAACTCAGAATAATTAAAACTCGAGTCAAACGCTTTTTACTTTTAGTTAATTCAATTTTCTTAAACGAACCTTAAGCATTTTCCCCACAATTTGCAATTTGCTTAATTCTTAACTTTGCTCTATAAATTCTCAAGGTTTAATTTATTAGCTATCAATTAACTAAGCTAATTCGCATTTGCTACTGTCAGTCATGGCGCCTTGCAACAAAGGTGCACGAAGAAAATACACACACACACACACACAGACACAGCGAGAAGAGGCATTTGTAAGCTACTCAACAGTAAGGCAGACGATGGCATACACGGCAATACGGCTTTTTAAGCCATTAAAACGCATCACGTATACGCACCGTTGAGTAAATTTAAATGAATGAATTGTGCTGTATGCTGTATGTTGTATGTTGTATGCTGGCGTGTTCTGTTGCAACTGTCGCAATGTAAAGTTGCAAAACTGGGACAACTCAGTGGCTGGCAGACAGCAAGACAGACACTCTAGCAGTCAGTCGTCAGTTTGTGGCATGCATCTTGCGGCACTTAATGCCGCAACAGCAACAAGAACAGTAGCTGCAACAACAAACGTAATTTCACTTTTAATGCGACCAGGGGAAAATGCACAAATTAAATGTGGCCGCAGTTGCAATCGCTTAAGTCGCCGATGCTGTTGCTGATTCAGATGCTGATGCCGATGTCGATGTCGATGTTCAACTTGCCGCTGCAGTCATTCAACATATTTTTACAGTCGTTTCCAGGCGCATCACGTGATGCCGTAATTTATCACAAAATGTCTGTATATGTTAATTTTATTGCATATAAAAAAAAAAAGAAAAAAAATTCTGAGTAACATAAGTGCAAGAGAAAGAGAGAAAGAGAGAGAGAGAGAGAGGCAGAGCGTGAACACATTCAGTTCCTTTGGCGCTTGGCTGTAACAAAGTGCTGGGGCGCAAAACCAAAGGCGTGGCTGCCATATAAAAATGCATTTAACAAGCAAAAATCGCACAGCGCCAGATTCAGGCAGGATACGCCTTGACTTTGCCTTTTGCCACTACCGCTGCCCCTGTTGCTGCCTCTGCTGCTGCTCTTGTTGCTGCCTCTGCTGCTTCTGTTGCCGTTGCTACTGTTTGTTTTTATTTTTTCTTTTTTTCTGCTTCTTTTGCGTTCCGCCTTGCCAAACGCAAAATGTGCAATAATTTCAATTACTGTAATAAATGTCTGTGTTGTTCGTCTGTTTCTGTCTCTCTTTCTCTCTCTCTCGTACTTGCTCTTACCCTTTGCTTCTTTCTTCGTCTGTGTCTCTTTCTTTTTGGCTCGGTAAATTTATTGTATGACTGCACATGTATAGCATGTGGCATAGATTGCAGGAGGGCAACATGAACTTAACGATTGTTAAGTGTGTGCGCTTTGTGTGATTTTCAGCTGCCAGACACCAAATGAACGCTACAAGCTGCGAAAAATAGAACTGAGGGAAAGAGAGAGCAATAGCAAGAGAAAGAGAGTAGAGAGTAGAGAGTAGAGAGAATGGGAAGACTGCGCTTAAGCAGACTACGTCCAAGCGCTGTTTGATATGAGGTGCAAAGTGTGATTTAATGGTCCACTGTGTGTGTGAGAGATAGAAAGAGAAAGAGAGCAATTTAAAGCAAGAAGCTTGCTGTGGTTTGCTTAAACGGGTCAACAGGACGCATACGTAATTTGAGTTACGTGCAGGTAGCGAAAGCAATATAAAGTATGAGAAAGTTCACTGTACTAACTTAACATTCAGTTTGTTTATATATAGAATGCTTTATACATACTACATACATATGTATATATATATATATATATATGTATTTAACAAGATTATTGTGCATAATACTGAACAGCAACAGTTTCTCATACAAAATATTTTTGTCAGCTTTATATTTGAGTGTTGAAAATGCTAAAGAGAAAAATGTATTATGAAAAGAGAATTTTAAATTTTATTTCTGTTATAATTTAAATTAGTCATATAATTTATATATTGCCATAATTTTTATTTATTTTTAATTTAATTTTTTTTTAATTATTATAATTTTCTAAAATTATTATATTATTATACATTTTATATAATTACTTAATTTTTTTGTATTATTAATAATTTTATATGATTATTATAATTTTCATAAATTTCTTATGAAAATTATAATTTTATATAATTATTGTAATTTAATTTATTTATTTTAATATTAATATGTAATTATTATAATTTTATATAATTAAAATAATTTTATATAATTAAAATAATTTTGTATAATTAAAATAATTTTATGTAATTATTATAATTTTATATAATTATCATAAATTTTATATAATTAGTATGATATTATAATTTTATATAATTTCTATAATTTTTTATAATTATTAATAATTTAATAAATTTATTTATTTATATTTATTTTATATATTTATTATAATTTTATATAATTATAACAAATTTATTTATTATAGTTTTATTTTATTATAATTGTTATAATTTTTATAATTATTATAAATTTTATATAGTTTTTAAATTGAATTGAATTTAAATTTAAAATTGAGCTTTAATATTCTGCTGAATAATAATAGTAATTGGCTGAGTTTATATGCCATAGAATTAAGGCAATTTCATGGGTCAAACGTTAAAGTTTAGTTACATGCAACTGTAAATAAAGCATTTAGTCTATTTTGCATAATTTGAATAGATTGATATCAATCATAATGTTGTATCTGTGATGTATTTACAATCTCTATAAACAATCTGAGTTTACGTTAATTTGACGCAATAATTGTTTATTAAATTAACTAAAGCTGCATATAAATCGCACAAGTTGCATATGTATTACTACGTGTGTGTGTGTGTCTGTCTGTTTGTGTGTATGTGTGTGTGTGTGTGTGTGTGAATATGTCGAACATGAACAAAATGATTTGACATATGTTAGAATGTTATACGAACACAAGACACTGTGGTCTGACAAATCTGCGGTCGCTAAGAAAACCAATCACTTTATACGAGTATCTCAGCACCTTATATGATTCACTTAATTATGCCACAAGTATGTGTATGGACATGTCTATACGTGTGCGTGTGTGTGCATGCTCGGCTTGCGGTTTATGCAGCGAAAGTTATCATATAAGCCGCTTAACCAAATTGCAGCTAATTAATTGAAGTCTCTCGCATTTGACATAATTAGCGATGTCACGTAACTATATATACATATATATATACACATGCATACATATATCTGAGTATGTGTATGTGTATCTGTGTGTGTTGATTAACGGTGAAAGTTAACAGCTTAAGAGCACATTTTGGATAAAATACAATTTAGCTGTTAAGCTTTATGCAAGCGTTAAGCATGAATAAGTTTTGCTACTGCAAAACTAGTTCATTTGACATTAGCAAGCATATTGCGGAACTAGTTCATTTCAATATACACATAGTTAAAAGTCTAAGCTGCATATAGGTTACTAACAAGCAAGTACAGTTATTTTTATCGTGCCTTGCAGGCTTCTACAAAAACTTTTTATATACAAATTTCGACAGATCGTTCTACAACCTGAACTAAACTTAGCTGAAATTAATATTTCATCGTTAAGAAAGGTTTCATTTTGGTCCGATGGTTCCTATGAAAGCTACATATATGATATAGTGTTCCAGTCCTGTTCTCGTTGGAAGTATGTATGAGTAGCAACAGAAAGACAGACGGACAAATGAACAGCTGCTATCGCTGCTGATCAAGCTGCTATCGCTGCTCTTACGCCTTCTTATAGACGAAAGAAGCCCCTGGGCAAACTAAAGGGTATAAAAATAAATGAATTGCCTTTGTAATTGCTTTATGTCAAAAGCAACTAAAATTAAATAAAAATTAACAGCATTTGAAACTAGTTCCATTTCCTGAATTTATAAATCTTTAAATTAAATAAAATAAAAATTAAATAAAATTAATTTCGTATTTATTTACATTTCAATGAATTACAGAAATTGCACAATTTCGTATGTGCCACAAACGCCATGGCTACTAAATGATACGATAAGAGAGAATATATTGTTTGGTGAATCATTTCGACCGAAACGTTACGAATTTGTATTGAATGCTTGTGCACTAAAACCGGATATTAAACTAATGCCAATCGGTGATTTTACGATAATCGGTGAGCGTGGCATCAATTTATCCGGCGGACAAAAGCAACGTATTGCCATCGCACGTGCAATTTATTCATCGGCTAACGTGGTCATAATGGTAAGTACATAAGTTAACATCAAGCACTACAGCAATCAACTTCCGCATCAATATCAATATCAGCTGCTGTAGCAGTAGCATCAACGTCATACAACTTCAAGGCCAAGGTTATATTGTCCGTCAATTGTCAGATTAAGTGTTCAAGTCAATTGAATGCTTCACTGCACTTTATGTGAATGCATTAAACAGAAGGGGTATGGGCAGGGGTATGGGCGTGGGCATGGGCATGGACGAGGCATCTCGATCATAAAATACAAGGTTAAAGTTTAAAGTTGTCATAAAAGGTAAACTACACATTGTTTTCAGGATCATCAATTTTTATGCCATAATTTTTCCACTGTTCGTATGCTAAAAATGTAAATGTAATGAAAAAAAAACTTTGCTGCACACAAAAAAGATAACGTAAAAAATATTTTAAAATTTTGTAATTCATTTCTTGCTATAATCTTATCTAGTAAATATTTATATAGTTAATACTAGAAGAATGTTACGAAAATAGGGATGTTACATAGAGTATATATTCTATTCCACATGGAGTATTTATTCTCAGTCAGCTAGATCAGATCAATTGAGTCGGCTGGAGGCGAGTTGGTGAGTCATAAATCTGCCATAAGTACGATCGGTTCAGAATCCTTTGAAACTTAATTGATCTGTATTTAGTACTAACTTACAAATTTGTCAATTTTATCAAAATCATTATATTCATATTTTCGTCCATCCGTCTGTTTCTCTCAATTTTAAAGCTATCTTAATGAAATTTGGTATACATTCTTCCTGGGGTGGGTACGGTCAGATCGGACTACTGTATTATATACCTGCCATAGTAACGATTGGTCAAAAACTGAATATTTTTGTGAAGAACTTTTTTTTTTATGTATCAAAATTATTCAGTTGAAGCTTACAAAATTTAATTTAATGATTTGACTGTCAAATTTGATCCAAATTGTCCGACTATACAAATTTGGCAACCTAAATTCCAACACGAATTAATCAAATTTTTATTAAAAAATGTATCAAATTTTAGGAAATTATATAACTAATAATTAATATTAAAATGTAAAAAAAAATTCGTTAATTTTTTTTAATAGTATTTAGAGTTACTTATTTCATATGAAGTTAAAGTCCTTTACTTAATTTTGTGTTTTCCTAATAGCCTTCGAAATTTTTAATAAAAAAAAATAAATTCGTCGTGTTTGTTTTTAGTGGTTTTAATTTAAGTAATATCAGTATACTTCTTTCCCTTAGATATCGTAAATCTTTCTTAGGTACGATAGGTAGGAAATTGAGTATTGCGGATACGTAATGGCTTAAATATGTCTGTCAAGTCTTATACAAATTGAACAACTATATCAATTACTATATAAGTTTGTTACTTGCCATTAAAACTAAAGTTTTTTGTACGAAAAACTTTAGCTTAACGCTTGCATGTCTGTATACGAAGAATTTTTTCAACATTTTTTCTATACTCTTATAACGTTTAGCAGCAGATGAAATGCTAAAAATAAAGTAATATTACTGTAAATCAAATTATAATCTATTTGTCTCTTTGTCGAACACTTGTTCGATTTCTGTCAATTACTAGAATTAAAATGCTATTTTTTTCTATATATATATAGGACGATCCGTTGTCATCGCTGGACAATGAGGTTGGCAGTCATGTTTTCGAGCAATGTGTACGTCAGATGCTATTGAAGTCGAATCGCAGCATCATTCTGGTGACACAGCAATTACAGTTGATCAGGGAGGCGGATTATGTAAGTGGCATTTCATCGAAGTGTACATGTCTTCAAGTGTTGCCATAAAGGTTTCTCTTCTTTGGCCAGACAGGCAGCATATCATATTCAAATTTCTCAGCTATCTCTTACTCGCTCTTGCTTGGAACTTGCTCTTCAACTGACAACTAACATTATTTTTTTTCTCATTGGAATTTCGTTTAGTTGCAGCTGAATTGTGGTTTCTTTTCTTTTCTTTTATTTTTTTTTTGTATTTTTTTTTTTTTTTATTTTTTTTTGTATTTTTTCGTTTCTTTTACTTTTCTGCTTTTTGGCCTGGACATCCGTTTGTTACTTTGCGCTCCAAATGCCGGGCCCATTTATCGCCTTTTGGCCATAAATGCAATTGCCTGGAAAGACCATTTGTTGCCGGTCTGCTGCCTCTCACTCTTTCCTCTCTTTCATTCTTCATTCTTCCCACTTTTGCACTTTTACACATACACATACAGTTTTACAATTATTTGAGCAGTAGCAGCGACTGCAGAAGAAATGCAGAAAAAAAAAATGAAAAGAAATTTCAAATTTAAATTTCGAAATTGAATTTATTGCCTTTTGCTGCAACTCGTTTCTTTATCAAGTATCTTGATGCTTTTTATGTACTCTTTCCTGATGCTATAGTTTGAGAATGTTATGAAGCATGTGATTGAATAATGAAAGATTCATTCCCTACTATAATTTATAGGATAATTTGGAAATCTTTTAAATTTTTTTAAGATAAATTTTTTTTATTTTATTTATAAACTATAATTTTATGTTTTATTATATATTTTATTGTGAATATATATATTTTTTATATATTATATTTTTTATTTATTTATATTTTTTCTAATTCTATTTATTATAATATCTTTTAGTTTAATTTTATTTTTTATTTATTTATTAAGTATTTAATTTATATTTATATTTAATGTATTTTTTTTATTAAATTTAATATTTTTTTATTTCTTTATTTTAATATATTTTATTTTAAATTTCTTTTATATTTTCTTTGCTATTTTATTCTTTAAATTATTTTTTATTTTATTTTGTATTTGATTTAAAATTTATATTTGAAATTTATTTTTAAAATTTATTTCATTTGATTTTGAATTTTGTTTTTTCTGTATTATTTTCATTAAATTTCTGCAAGCATATTGAATTTTCGGCGTGGCATTGCTTTATGTTTTTGTCTGTTGTAATTTTTTGCCTACATTTTCTTCATTTCATATCGTATTCTTTCCTTTCCTTCGCTTCGTTTCGTTGCGTTGTGTTTCGTTTCGTTTCATTTCATTCGTTTCGTTGCGACCATTGCGACCCCGTCAGTTAATTGTGATGAAAGATGGCCGACTGCAAGCTTGTGGCAGTTATAAGGACATTGAGCTGAAGCAGCCGCAAATAATCGCCAAATGGAACTCGATAATTGCTAAGGCAAACGCAAATGCAAAGGACCAACAACAACAAGAACAAAAGTGAGTAAACCATAAAAGAAAATCGAACAAGAAATAACACAAAGCTAAAGAAAAGAAAAGAAATCCAAAGAGAGAGAACGAAAAAAAAAAATAGATTTGCTTTTCCTTTGGCTGCGAAGAGATTAGTATATGACTTTGTAAGCATTGTTCGTCAGCTTATCCTTTTCTCTATGCCACACGCACAGGCGAAAGAGAAAAAAAACCTTTTTCTCGATTTAGGTTATGCTTTGTCTATTTTCCCCATGCATCAGTTTTCCATTTTTCATTAAAGTTCAGGTTTGATAAACTTGCAGCTGAAGAAATTTGTAAGCGCACGAAACTAAAAGAAAAAAAATTGATATAATGAAGTTTGACAGAGTTTTTTGTCACGCATTGTGGTTATGTGCAGACTTAGAAACATAGTTGCAATAATAATTGAATGACGTTTTATATTAAGTAAGGTGAAGATTTCATTATTAAATTCTCTAACGTTTTTCTTCTCTTTACTTTCCTTTTCTCTCTGCACTGCATAGTGGGGCTGAGCGTACGGCACGTGAACGTTGGAAATTGTTTAAGAATGTCAGCAAATTGGGCTTACAGCGTTCAATTTCAGTAACATCAGATGCAGGTGTCTCTAATATGGATGCCATAGATGGCAATATCTCAATGTCAACTAATAATATACTTAGCGATGCAGTCGAAGAGGATGACGAATGTGATGAAATGCCAGCAGTAAGTGATGAACATGAACATGTTTTGAATATTGAATATTATTCTCAATGTATACTTACTGCATCTATTTCCCTTAGTCCTTATCATCATTAACTAGTGGCATCAGCAGCTGTGGTTTACAATCCGTGGGCAGCTTTAATTTACATCGCAAACGTTCCAGTGTCTATGGATCGCGTCATCTCATCTATGATGTGCCACTGCCCATTGATGAGTGTCAGGCAGATGATGTTATTATGCGACCACGTCGTCGTGCCACATTGCAGCGTCGTGGCAGCAGTGCTAGATCACGAAACTCTTGGCATCGTTTAAGTGGATTAAGCACAGCAACAGCAACATCTACATCAAGCACAAATAGTGCTGATCTTTTGCGTCGCAGCGTTTTGACAAATAGTTGCAGTAGTTATGCGGAGAGCAGTATCGATGGTACTGATTCAATTGGTGGCAATGATACACCGCCGCAATTGGGGTTATCTGCTGCAGAAAATGAATTATGTCCGCCGCGTGCACAATCTTGGCAACCGGCACAGAAATCAACACATCATCATGCACCAGTGACACGCAATGTTTCGTCACCGCCAGCAATGGAGGCAGCAGCTGGCGAGATAAATGATGCGACGACAACGGCGGCGACACAATCATCACAAACTCGTGGTAGTTTTCAACAGTTTCTGCGTCGTATGTCAATGCGTAGATCCAACAAACCAAAGCATCATCATCGTCCACTTAGTGCTAGCAATTCCATACGGTAAGTAAAGCGGGGGAAAGGACTGAAGAACTGAAAGACAGAAAGACAGTTTCAAGTTTAATACAAATTGTTTTGCCAAGTATTAAAACTAAAAGTATTTCTCTATGCGTTAACTCTACCATAAACAGAAGCATCTCCGAGGAGTCGAGTGCTGCGACCGCATTGTTGCCGCCACAACCAACAACAACAACAACAACAACAACAGAAACATCATCAACAAGAGTTGAACTTAGTTCAGTGCCATCATCGCCTGGCGTTGACATGTCCAATCCGCAGGCAACAACTCTCGACGCGACTCAATTCGAGAGAAAGCTGCACGTTAGTTCATCTACAGTTGCAGCTCCTACTCCACCAACACCAGTTCCTCCAGTAAAGCGTAAGTTATGCAGTTTGACAGTATTGTTAGCAGTATTTCTTTAGTTACCAAACTGGCCCAAAAGTTGGTCGTCTTGTTGCTGCTGCTGCTGCTGTTGCTGTAGATACTGCTATTACTACTAGTGCTGCTGCTGCTGCTGCTGCTACATGCTGCAACAAACATTTGTATGCATGCGAGAGTAACCCGTCTCCAAACTCTTCGATGTGGGTCAACTTAATCGATGATGGCACGCAGTACGGACGGACGGACGTTGCGTATACGTGATTTTCTTAGCTTCGAGCACTATTGTTGTAGTAACAGCAATAAAAGCAGCAGGAGCAGAGTTATTGTGTTTATTATTTTATAATCTAGCTTAGATTTCTACACGACTAAGTTATATATACAAATCTATATTGGTTTTAAAGTTATTTCAAATACCTTAGAACGATGTATTAGATACTAAAGTTTGCATAATTTTCAAGGCTATTAATATTTATATTAATATTAATATTTTTTTTTTTAAGTTAAAATTTCAAATATTTTCTTTTATTTTAGTTTTAGATTTTATTTGTTTGTGTAAGTCTTTATTTAAATTAATTTAGCGACAGGTTAGTAAGTAAAACCTGAAAGTATGCAATGAAAATTTTCAAATTCATTGAATTTTGCTTGTTGAACAGCAGCTACTGAAAATTGTTGACTATTAGCTAATTAAATTTTAAGTAGGTTTCAAATTCGAAGAAATATTTAATATTTAAATTATTCAATAATTAATATAAATAATTTAACTCTTACAAAATTCTTTCTTATTATTTTTATTATTATTTTCAAAATTCGTCTATAATTTGCATGTAAATAATTTTCTCTAAGCTTATTGTTATGATGTTTTTTCTTTTTAGCTAATTAAATTTTAACAAAGCTTTAAATTCAACTATAATTTGTATGCAAAATAATTTTCATGGCGCTATTAATAAACGTTAAGAAATTTTACAAAAGACTTTAGCAAGTCATTGAATATTACGACATAGTCTTTGTAGTTTAGTGTAATGAATATTGATTAGCTAGCATTTATTTTTGCAAAACATTTGCCTGCAGAAAGAGTGAACTGCGTTGATGTTCTTCATTGCACAATAAATATGCACAAAAAAAGAAAAGAATCTGCAAACAAAATATTGGCATATCTATCAGGATTTCAAGTAAATTTTTTTATTTTCAAAACGAAATTCTCGACAATTTTCTCACTCTTTCGCACATCTCGCTTGCTGTCTGTTTCTTTGTCTGTGTCTCTATAAGTAGTGAAAAACTTAAATCAAGTTTGATTTCACAAAGTTTTCGATTCCCATTGCACTCGAAAACTTGCTAGTTTTGTGGATAGGCAAAAAGTTTTGCGCCTTAACTTAATGCATTGATCTATCTGCACACTGTCAATATTTGGCTGACAACTTGGCGGTTTCAAAAGTTTCAATTTAATCAGATGTGCGAGAGTGTCACAGAATTTCCACAAGTAAAAACATTGCTACGAAAATTATTTATCCAAGTGCACATTGAACTGATTTAAAAGTCACTTGAGGTTACGTTCAGCTGATTTAGATCAAACAATAAATTTCATGAGAGATGAGAATTGATTATGTATTTAATATTTTATTGTATATGTATATTAATTTTATTTAATTAAATATATAAATAAATTAAATTTTTTTTTTTCTATTATATTTTAATATTTTATTTTAAATGCAAATTTACTTGATTTTTAATTTAAAATATTTTTTAATATTCCAAAAAAAATAATAAAATCATTTACTTATCAAGTAACTGCTGCTACAACATTTGCAACTGTTCAATATGCATCACACATACAGTTAAAGTGCTACTTGCAACATGTTGCACGCACTATTTTAAAGCGAACATATAAAACTGCAGACAGACAACAGAAACAGCAAATCGACTTGAATAATGAAAAAAAAAAAACAAAAACAAAAAAAATACATATAGATTTTTTATGCTTGTTGCATATACGTGTATGTCGCTTTCGGTATCCGTATATATAAATATAAATATATATATGCAACGTGTGTAAGTTGTGTGCATATAAAATTGAATTTTTATTGAAACAAACATCGAGCGAAAAAGAAGAAGACGTAGCAAAAGCAGAAGAAGCGCATTGATAGTCAAACAGGTAACTGGCCAAGGATTTTTGTCCTGGCAATCGATGCAAAAATAACACAAATATTTTTATCATTCACTCTCACAATGCTTGGTTACATTGTTGCAATTGTTTGTGAAAGTTGTTGTAGATGCTTCTCTCTCTTTTTTGTTTTTTTTTTTTTTTTTGCTTTTTGTAGTTATCTTAATTTTGTGATGAACTGCATTAATTTACGTATAAATTTGTTTACTTTCGTTTCTAGTAGTGAAACAAATTGAACAAAACTGCAAATTGAGTATTAAATTTGAAAATAATTTTGAAAATAGTTAAAATTATTATAGGAAAAGATTGAAAAATATAAAAGTTAATGTACCAGTTTAAAAAAAAAAACTTAAAATTCGAATTATAATTTAATTATGATTTAAAAAGTTTTAACTCTATTTTAAATTTTATAAAAATAAAAAGAAATATAAAATTCCACTAATTTTTTAATTTTTAACAATTTCAAAGTTCTTTTATTTATTTAGAAAATATAAAAAATATATATATTCACAAAATGTTGAATAATATTAATTTAAAAAAAATCAAGTAAAATTTGATTTCAATTATGTATAAAAAATAATTTAAATTTTAAAAACTTAAGGATTTTTGGTAAATTATTTTAAATTAATTTTAATAAATGAATTTAATTTTTTGTATATACTATTTTAAAATTATATTTCAGCGTGATTCTATATATATTATTTTCGTTTATGTATATTTTTTTTATACATTTTATTTATTAAGTAAAAGAAATTTTTATTTTTTTTTTAATTTTAAGCTTTTACAGTTATTTAACAAAGATATAAAATATATATGTATAACTTTATTTTTTTTTTTTTTTGCAAATACAATTTCGACAAACAGATGTTAAAATTGACGACAAAGCATTGCCAACAAATGGACGCAACAACAACAATAATAGTGAGAGTAACAGTAGCAGTAACAATCACAACAATAACAACAACAACAACAACAACAGTAACAATAACAATCATGATGACGTTAACAATGACGATGATGTTTCAGACGTGACGTCACTTTCAATGCAACCAAAAGTGGAACATGAATTGCAACGGCAAGTGAAAAAGGAAAAGGAACACAAACCGGAACAGGAGCAGGAAAAGGAAAAGGATTCCATGGTATATAGTAGACATGATGCAGCGCATGAGAGGTCAGGTGTAACGGATGTTGAACGCAAATATGGCCAAATATCGCATCACATATATCTACTATATATGCGTGCATCGGGTCTGCCCATAATCATTGTCTTTTTTATTACCGCACTAATTTGGCAATGTTTGCGTGTCTACACGGACGTTTGGCTGCAACATTGGACTGACCATGTGAAACTGAATGTGGCACGGCAACAACAACAACAAAAATATGTTGAACAGAGACAGAACAATGTCAGGGATATGGATATGGATATGGATATGGACAACGACGAAGTCACGTACTATTTTCGCATGTATGCAACAATATCGTGTGTTTGCATTATAATGGCCATGATATCAACACCGGCCGGACAATGGGCCGGCTGTAATGCCCGTCGTAATTTGCACGATAAACTTTTGCAAACGATTTTGCATAAAACTTTACATTTTTTTCAAGTGGCGCCACTCGGACGCATCGTGAATCGTTTCAGCAACGATATGGCGATCATTGATAAGGTAAGATTTGTTATACTTTTTTATATATACATATATATATATATATATCCTGTATTATTTACTTTCAAAGACTGCTTGATGTTTGTTACCATTCAATATTTTCTTTTTTTTCTATAAATATATATATATATATTCTATAAATATTCTATAAATATTATCATCAACAAAATAATGTGTTCATATTGTATATGAAATGTTTTATTTATTTTTTATTAATTTTATTTTTTTTTAATATATTTTTTATTTTCTTATATTATTTTAATTTTTTTATATATTTTTTTTTTTGTTTATTTTATTTTATTTTATGTTTTTTTTCATTGATGCAATGCATGCTCTATAAAAGTTATAGATTTAATATATGTATATTTTTTTTATATATTATTTTATATATTTATTTTTATACATAAAAAAAAATGCTTCTGCAGAGTATCTAAAAGTCGTTGCTTCTTATTGTTGTTGCCAATACATACATATGTTGTCTTCATGCTACATATGTCTGCATAATTTTCAGTTAGCTTTTTGTATTGTGCCGCATAAAATATGAGCATGTTCTTTATTGTTGTTGTTGCTACTGTTGTTGTTTTGCTTTAGATTTACCACTGATAAGCACGCATTATGCATTGCTTGCTGTTGTTGTTGTTGTTGTTGTTGCTGTGCTGCGTATGCTTGTGTGTGTGTGCGCGCGTGTTATATATGAGTTTGTTGACGCCAGTTTTTTTTTTCGGGTATTTTCTTTCATTATAGTTTTTCACTTTGTTTGAACTTTTTTTTTCTATAGAAATTTTGAAAAACTCTCTTTGGCTTCAGTGTGTCGGTGTGCCTGTATATATCTATGTGTGTGTATGAAAACTGATTGCATAGCCAAGTTTGTTTGATTTGTAACACAAGTAGTGAAAGTTTTGTTTCGTATACTTGGATATGCAATTAAAAAACATAACAATGTTGATCTCATGTATCTAGATATGAATAGAATACAAAAATGAATACGCAGCATATAAAATCTATAGAATCAAATTTAGAGATAGCAGAATATAGAAATTATAAAGATATAAAAATATAAGAATATAAACATATAAGTAAATTATAGAAATATATAAATATAAAAATAGAAAAATATAAAAATATAAAAATATATAAAAATATTAGAATATAAACATATAAAATATATAAAATAATATGATTTAAAATATAAAAATATAAAAATATAAAAATATAAAAATAAAAATAAAGAATATAAAATTTAAAATCAAGAATATAAGATGTTAGATATTATAAAATATATAAAATATAAAAATATTAAAGTATAAGATATAGAGATTCTGAGAATATAGAGATTCTCAAGAAATTCTAGAAAAATATTTAAATTATAGAAATTATTAAAAATATAGATAAAGATACAAGATACTCGAGATTCTAAAAATATAGAAATTATAAAAATATAGAATACTATAAAAAATATAAAAATATAAAAATATAAAAATATAAAAATATAAAAATATAAAAATATAAAAATATAAAAATATAAAAATATAAAAATATAAAAATATAAAAATATAAAAATATAAAAATATAAAAATATAAAAATATAAAAATATAAAAATATAAAAATATAAAAATATAAAAATATAAAAATATAAAAATATAAAAATATAAAAATATAAAAATATAAAAATATAAAAATATAAAAATATAAAAATATAAAAATATAAAAATATAAAAATATAAAAATATAAAAATATAAAAATATAAAAATATAAAAATATAAAAATATAAAAATATAAAAATATAAAAATATAAAAATATAAAAATATAAAAATATAAAAATATAAAAATATAAAAATATAAAAATATAAAAATATAAAAATATAAAAATATAAAAATATAAAAATATGAAAATATAAAAATATAAAAATATAAAAATATAAAAATATAAAAATATAAAAATATAAAAATATAAAAATATAAAAATATAAAAATATAAAAATATAAAAATATAAAAATATAAAAATATAAAAATATAAAAATATTAATAATATATAAATATCGAACATTCTGAACTCAAAGACATTAGCTAAAGCTATGTTATGTTCCTACAATTAGGTATCACTTTTAATTTAGCTGAAATATTGCGTATACGACACATAGACCTGATCAAAAAAATAACATCAACAGAAACAGTTTGTATTTGAGTGTGTGTGTGTGTCTGTGCGTAAAATAAATCTTCAATGCTTGTGCACTTTAACAGCAACGATATGTAGCTGCCATTTGTAGAATCGCCAGTTTTGTGTAGCTAACAAAATTTGATTATGAAACATAGTCGAAAGCGTTGCGTTTGGCTTGTCACACATTTGTCAAAACACGTAAAGAGACTGATGTTATATATACATGATGTTGTATATATACATATATTGTAGGTCATTACAGTGAGAAGCTGGAGTTTGAGGCATGCACTTTGTTTAGGTGTTGTGGCATACACAAATTTAGTCATTTGTCAATTTGTGCCACAAACGAGCAAAAGTCATTTAAAAATGTCCTGCCAAAACAGCCGAATGCTGCCTGATGGTTGTTACTGTTGCCTGTTACCATATCTGTATATATATAGATGTATATAACAAATCTGGCATATTCACATATATTTACTTATCAAATAACTGTAACAGTGACGTCTGTTGTAAGTGATATTGTTGCAGCATGTTGCATGCTATATATACATACCATATATACATATAGTAAAAGATATATATATTTATATTAATTTACAGAAAATCGCTGCAACCAGTCAACGCCTGCTGCAGTTCAGTTTGCTTTGCCTTTGCGCCATATTGATAAATGTTAGCATTACGCCTTGGTTTCTGGCCCTAACAATACCAATTTGTGCTGCCTATTATGCCATACAGAAGTTCTACAGGTGTTCCGCACGGTAAGTGATATTTTCATGTTCCACCACACACACACGCACACACATACATGTAGAGAAAGAAAACATATTTCCGCTTGTAATGCTGATAAAGCGTGTTTCATAATTTACAGTTTAAGTGTAACAAATATGTTGCGCTGTACGTACAATATGCATGTGCCACGCCTACAAATCAACTTTTGAATAATTTCTAAGAAATTATTATGAAAAGCAAAGACAGTGAAAGATAGAGAGTGAGTGTGTGAGAGAGAGAGAGAGAGAGAAAGAGATAGAAACAACGAACAGTTTGATGACTGTCAACATTTTGTTGGCTCAACAACTTTTTTTTTTGCGGGAGGGGCAATAAACAGTAAAACTTGTTCATAACTTTTCAGCATTGACGAGAACAACAAACAAAAGTTCTTTTGCATTTTGTAACTCTTTCACTTTATACTTTACTCTGTTCTTTTGTTTACTTAGTGCAAGTGGCAACATTACTATTAGCTTCAGATTTCTATGCAAATAGTCCAAGCAAAAGTATCTGTGGCTTCTAATTGTCAACATGAAGCAATAGATAAAGTTTTATAATATTTCGGTTGACAATTGTTGCGGTTCACTTGTCTTTGGGCATTGTCTTTAAAACTAAATACAGAATATTTTTCGTACGAAGTTTTACAAATTATTCTTAACAGTAAGAATAATTTAGAAATAAAATTAAATATATTTTTTATCGAAAAAAATATAATAAAAAATAAATAAATAAAAAAAATAAAAATAAAATATATGTATTTATTTCAAATTAAATATTAATAATATAAATAAATAATAAAATATGTAATAAATAAAAATTTAAAATTGAATAAATTTCGCGAAAAAACATAATAAAAATAAAATATATTTATTTCAAATTAAATATTAATAATATAAATAAATAAAAAAATATGTAAGGAAAGCTGAAGTCGCGGGAACGTGACATTAAAATAAAAAATTAAATATGTATCCCTTCATACACTCAAAGAAAAACTTCAGTATTTCTTAGCAGATTTTTTCAGCTATATATTGAATGAGGAGAAGAGACAGCACTCAAAACAAGCATGGAAAATTATATAGTTATTTATTTTCGATAAAAAATTCTTAATATTATTTCTAAAATTATATTTTTATTATTTACGTATAAAATTTAGTTTTATAATTTATTTGTGCTTATTATTATTTATCATATATTATATAATTTATAGATTTTAATTATATAATTTATTATATTTATGTATATAATTTATTTCATTTTTATAATATAATAATATAATTTAACATATATTAAAATATTTTTATATTAATAAAGCTTATTTATATAATTTCTTAATAAATTATTTTTTTTTGTTATTTTCACAGTGAACTGCAGCGCATTGAGAACTCGACTAGCTCACCAGTCATATCACATCTATCGGAGACAATACAAGGAGTTACAACAATACGTGCTTACAATCAGCAGGCACGTTTTACCGAGATTCTCTTTAAGCGTCTTGAGGCGAATACAATTGCATTTACGATATTGAATACGAGTAATCGTTGGTTGGGCATATCATTGGTAAGTCCTTTGAGGTTTGTTATGCTGTACTTCTGCTTCAGCTGTCTATATTGAGGTCCTTTTGTTGGTCAACTACACAATATGCGAACAATGCACATTTGCTTTTCCCCCAAGTACAAACGAACATTGATATTTACACTGTCTTCCCTCTGTGTGTGTGCGAATGTCTCTGTGTGTGTGTGTTGTAGTTGAACATTTCAATACGATTGGCATATCACTTAGATGTATACGCGAAAATTTCTCTTGATACTCTGTAATTTGTGCGGTAAAGGGTTGTATCGGTTTTATGAAAGAAAACCAGGTTTATAGAGTATTTATTGTACAGGGTATCTGCTAGTCGAGCAACTTTAGTCAGCTTAAAAAATTGAAAAATCAACCATTTTATAAAGTTTATTATGTTTTTTGTTTTACGGGGTATTGTAAAATCAACTATTTTATACAGTTTTTACAGGGTATCTCCATGTCGAGCAGAACTAATAAATTAGCCTATTAAAGACTAGTTGCTGACTTACACTTTGTCAGCTTATTTAAGCAGTTTTTGCTTTTACAGGGTAACTGCTAGTCGAGCAGTAAGAATTCTATATTTCTACTTTATTCTATATTACAAATTCTATTTGAAGAGTTTGAAAGACATACATTATATGTACTATGAAGAAAAGCAGTTACAGGGTAGCTGTTAGTCGAGCTAATATTACGTATAAACAATTATTATGCAGCAGTTGTTGCTGCATTCTCAGTTACAGGTGCTGTTAGCTTGAACCTCAGGGTGCTGACCAATACAAACATATGTTTGGCAAGTGAATTGACTTATCTTCCTCTTGCTACTGCATCACTGCATCCTCTCTCTCTCTCTCTCTCTCTCTCTCTCAATCTGTCTCGCTCTGTTACCGCGTTGTGGGATGTGAGTATAGTTTACAGTGTTCAAGTGTCTGTTATGGATTTTAAGTGTGCATTGATTGTGCTCAAATTGATGCACATTGTGTTGACGTCTATGATTTTGGCATTCTGGTAAAACTGTATGGCAATGTAAAAGAGGGGGGGGGGAGGGGCGTGGCTTATGTATAAACTATATTGGGTATATTGACAGTGCGGTCAACTAACATACATAGTATGACAACTAACAGAGTTTTGGGTATAAGAAATTAAAAATCTCTTGTGAATTTATAGCTTTATAGCATTTATTTTTCGCATTGTGCAGACAGACACATGTCTATGCTTGTCGAGCAGCATGCGATCTATTATTTTGTAATTAGTGCACAAATTGATTGTGCAAATCGAACGAATATCAAACAAACTGTGAACACAACGCACTTGAAACTAAAACATCAATTATCAACATACACAGGTATATATACTCACACACACACACACACACACACACACTCAAACACACACATACATACACACAGAGACAGGGAAAACAAATGCAACAGCTTAGTGGCCTGGCAAAGGCTTTACTTATATATACATACATTGAGCGTACGAGTGCGAGCGAGAGTGGCAATCAAAGCTTGGACTCAAACCTAAATGCAAACTGTACCCAAACCCAAAATGAACCAAACCATTTTGAACTGAAGTGAACTGTTCTCTCACCCAATCCACAAAATAGCAAACAAAAACTTTTCAATTGTGGTTTGCCAGTTGTTACCCTATCCTTCTCTCTCTTTCTCTCTCTCGCTCTTTCTTCCTTGCTCTCTTCATGCTGCCACAACGCCTGTTAAAACTTTCATTAAGATGAAAGAGAGTAAAAAGTTTTTCTCAGTCAACCGACAGGCAACAGCAACAGCAGCAGCAGTAAGCAGCAGGCAGGCAACAGCAGCAGCATTTCAAATCCGTTTAGAAGACTGGACCAAAAAAAGAGAGAAAAAAAAAAAGAAATGAGAAAAGGGCCTCAAAATACACGCACACACATGCACTGATTAAAAAGTCATACGGAAAAAATCTTTACCAAAATGCCAACACTAACAAGCACTCATCATGAGTGTGTAGACTTCTACATTCATAGCTACCTTCTCTTACTCTGCCTGCTATAACACTCACTGTCTGTCTCTCATTTTGTACCCAGCAATAAATTGTTGAAAAGTGGTGCATATAAAACTCATAGATCTCAGTTATTAGAAGTGTTAGAAATATGAAATTTGATAGATACATTACCAGAAACCATACACAGGTTAAAGTATATTTCAAATTCTGCCGTTCTTATATATAAATCGAAATATAAATATTTGATTATTGCAAAATCTTATTGGTAATGCGCATCTAGCAGTCGTTATTAATTTGTATTGCATTTTTTTTTTCAATTGCAGGATTACCTAGGCGGTTGCATTGTTTTTGTTGCCATTGTAACGGCACTGGCAACAGCAAGCGTCAGTTGCAGCAGCTATGTAAAAGAGTCGACGACAACAACAACAATGCCGACAATGTCGACGACGACGACGTCAGGAACTTATGCCATCAATAAGGACACAAGCTCCAAGGAGTTGACGCCAACACCCTCACTGGTCGGTCTGGCCATAAACTACACGTTGTTGGTGCCGATTTACCTTAATTGGGTTGTAAAACTTTTGGCCGATATGGAGATGTATGCGGGCTCGGTCGAACGCATTGCACACTATGCACAGCAGGACGAACAGTTGGATGATGATGACAGCGACGACGACGACGAGGATGACGACGACGAAGAGCAAGAGGAGCAAAAGGTAACAGACTCCGAGCATACTGAGAAGCAGAATGTGCTGCAAGTCGATAGGTCGTCCTGCAGCTCGACCTTCGTTGACAAAGTTTACCCAGGCGCAACGTCAGCTGTCGTTGATGTTGATAGAGTTGAGAAGCAAGTGGAAGAAGTTAGTGCTGCCGTCGCTGTCGTTGCCGTTGCCATTGCCATCACCGAAGATCCTGATAAATTAAATGCAGGCAATCACTTAAATTTCTCCCCAGCAGCATCAGATGATGACAACAACCTGCAGCAGTTGCCAGCAGCCAGCTGTGAAACGATTAAGCATAAGCAAAGAAAGAGCAAGGTCACAATATCTAATGGTTCAAGGAGGCGTAATAAAATTTGTGAGTATTCAAGAAGAAAAAAAGTTTTTTCTTTTTTTTCAGCATTTATTTTCATATATAATTAACAAAATTTGCCAGCAATCTTACAATTGTTATTCAAATTTATGAAAATCTAACAAAAATAAATATAAATATTTATTTTATAATACGAGTATATACGATATATATATATTTTTTTTTTTCTTACCAATTTGATATTCTTGTGGCACATATATAAGATCATCTTCCCAAAGACATTTATCCGTAAAAAACTCCATAGTTTTGTTTATGCAAATCATTTGCGCCTCTGCCGATGTTAAGATACGCGTTGTATTATCTTCGAACTTTACCAAATAATTATAGTTATCATCCTTTCGTCCGATTCCTAACACATCTATGACGCGCAATTGAAATTCAGATTTTGTATCCATTGAGTCTATAAACATTTACGAGACATACGAACACGCAGGAAACGAAATATTTTTCGTCTGTTACAATTAAAAATTTGACGTCAAACTGTTTAAATATTGTTTTCCACTACTCTGTACGTTTTAAAAAAAAGTTGAAATACGCCTACTAGATTTATCTTATGCTTATGCCTAAGATAATTAACACATGAAGTCTTATTTATTTGATTAATTTTGATTTTTAAGAATTTTTTAATAATTTGCATCTTGAAATTAATATAAATATTAAATTAATATTAATATAATTATTTTTAACTGAAATTAATAATATTTGTTCAACATTTGCTGCTATTTTTTTGGGCATACAAGGGTTAAAACATTCGAAAATAAATCGTGCGCATTCAATATCTCATATCGACAAATAAAGATGCACTAAAATTTACGAGAGCTGCAAGCTTATTACTATTTCATCACGATTAAGCTTACACATTTTCTTTATATATTCTTCTGCTAGATTTATTGTACTCTTAAATACAGCTGTGAAATATGCACGCTCTTCTCATAATAATGCGTTGATCTATGCATAACGCATTGTTTTCTCTTATACGCAAGCAATGCGCATTCGTTTGCTGCTTCTTGTTACTCTTATTTATTTCTTCCTTATACTTTCATTGATCTAAGCACAAAGCATACATTCGGTTCAACTGTTGCTGCTGCCGCTGAGCCGCGCTTACGCGTGTTACTATGAATTACCTCTCTCTGAAAATAAGTATGACATTTGCTTAAATTGAGTGTAGAGCAGCAAAATCGAATGAACAAAGAGAGCAGAGAACGGAGAGAGCCCGATTTGGAAAGAGGAAAGATTTAGAAAGAGACAGAGCAAAAGTAACAATAGCAAAAACAAAGCAAATGAATTTCGACACTTTACCTTTAAATCATTTTGCAGGCGTATTTCATACGAGCTTATAAAAAATAAACGTAAGAAATAATAAACGTAGTAAATCTTAAAAGTATTTATCTAATATTAACAAAAATGTAACACACGTGTTTAAATTAAACTTCTATACTTTTTTTTTTTTTCAAATATTTTTGTTGTTAGTTTTTGAAGCAGTTTTAAGCTCTTTGTTCGTCATGATTAAGGCTCATGAAGCGGCATTATGTGACCGCAGAATTTTGTTTTATTCTTTCAGGGTTATGTATGTAGTTCTTATCAAAGTGCGCCTTAAAATCCGTGCTATGATTTTTGAACCCTTCTCATTGTGTTTTTTTTTTTTGTTTGTTTGTTTGTCTATGGCCCTCATCAGTTTTTGGTTAACTGGTTTAATTTTTGTATTTCGCTTTTGTTTTTTTTTTATTTTTTTTTTGTTTTGTTTTTCACTCAAAAGTTGCGGGCGTAAAATAAATCTGTAGAAAAGGTCACAATTTTCATGCTTTGTCGATTTGGTATTAAAATTTTGGAAAGAAATATATAAGCATTCGTTTATAACGAATTTTAATCTATGTATATATACATATATTTATTTTATTTTATTTTTTAATTTTTTTTTTCTTTTCTTTTTTTTTTTGACATTTCTGTTGTGTCTACATAGACCAAAATGTACCGATATCCTGGCCACAACGAGGCGACATTAGCTTCGAAAATGTCAGCTTGCGTTATGAAGGACAAAGGCAAAATGTTATCAGACAGTTGAGTTTGAAGATTCCAGCGGGTCAAAGGGTAAGTTATAATATTTACTTCAAATATACGGGAAGAAACTAAACAAACAAAAAAAATAATAATAATAATAATGAGATAATAAATTTGAAATATAGAAATGAGAAAAACTCAAGCGAAACTTAATGAAATTTAAGCAAAATGTAAAATTGTAATTACAAATTACATAATTTTTTCTTACTGTGTACGTCTGCATGTGCATGTGTGTGTGTGTGTGTGTAGTGCAAGTTTGCTGCTCAGCCAACTGTAAACGTATGCGGGGACTGCAACAGGATATACTCAATGCACTTTGACCACAAACTAACCAAAGCTAAACCAATCGTAGCAGGCTCAGTTTCCAGTTGCCAGTTGCCAGTTTGCAGACAGTCAGCGTAAAAAAGTCAACAAACTGATTGAAAGTCAGCAAATGATATAAAGTACACACACACACACACACATACATGCACATACACATACTCATACATAGTAGACGTACAAGTAAAAGTATATATGTTCATATCTATATATCTGCAATCATGTATAGACATGTACTTTACGTCCATTATCATTACGGCAAAGTGCACACAGACAGACAGACAGACAGCGTCTGAAAGCCACGACAAAGTTGATTTTTTTTTGATACGCTATACATATAGTTCACATGGGGTATATGCATACCATCTACATTATATTTAACTATTTTTTACTATTGCAGCATTAGCTGTTGTGCATTGTTTAAAGGGTATTTGTTAGTCGACTACGTCAAGTGCAACACTAAAAATTCACCTATATCAACAAATATATGAAATTTACTCAAGTATTTGTCAATAAAAATAGATCGATTTTTATAGAAATAAGCAAGAAAAACATAAAACAAATACAAACAGTGCTGTATAAATGTATATGCACAAGCAAAGCCGACAAATTATTCAACTTATGTATATTTAAACAGTTGACATTGTCAATAAAAAATAACTTCCAAATGTATCAATGAAAATAAATTTCAATAGTTTTTTTTTTTGTTTTTTTTTTTTTCATCACATTTTAAAGGTCAACTAAAAATTGTTTTATTATTTTTCATTGTTTATGAATTTTTTTTTTCATATTTGAATCAAAACTAAAAATAATGAAAAGTCATATCAAGAACTTAAAATATGGTCAGTGGAGCATTAATAACAATGCAATACAAACAAAATAAATATTCAATAGAAAAAAATGCTAGTATATAAAAATTTTTTAAAAATTTCAACAAATGCAATGTGAAAATGGTTAAACTTGGAAATACTCTAAGGGATTAGGTAAAATTCTTAAGAATAAATAAATAAAATTAAATTAAAATTTTTAAAGTCATAATCAAATATATATATAGAGTTTTTTATATATTTGACTGTAATTAAAGGGTATAAAAAATTTCATATTTAACTACAATTAAAATGTATTAAAAATTGTATATTCTCTTCCATTATAGACCAGTTGCAAGCTAAATAATTTATTAGATTATTTTTAACCTCAACAAAAGGCAAAAATATTATTAAATAATATTCTTTTTTTTATTTGTTTGTTTGTCAATAATAATTCACTGTACAAGTTGTAGAAAAATAAAAAAAACTTAATTATAATCGTAATGTTAATTTAAATTTATAATTATAATTGAAAGAATTCTAGGAATTGTGGCTTTTGTTAACTAATCTTAAAACAAATAGAAATGTATATATACACTGCAAGAAAAAAAAGTTAAAAAATGAAATTAATTTAAAATGAATTTTATATAAATTTAAAATTGTCGTCAAATTATATATTCGATGAGTTACATAGACTACAACGAATTTAGGATACCAGCAAATGTATATAACGTTCATAAAAAGGCGTGGCCGACCGAAAAAAATATATATATATATATATTCTTGCTCGACTGTTTTTCGTCCGTTACATTTTACAAAATTCATTAATAAATTCAGGAATTCCAGGAAAATCAAGTTTCTTTTGAATTTATATAATAGTTTATAAATAGTTTAACTGAACGTTATGTGTAAATTTGCTATATAAAATATAAAATGAAAATTAAATTTTCAAATTTCTGCAGTTTGGTGCTGGGTATCTTATAGTCTTAAAGTCAAGTTATTTTTATTAATATTATTATTAGTAATATCTAGTAATTTCGTTGAGTGTAAAAAGAGATTGCATATTTAAGAGCATTATGCTGCAGCTGTTCTAAAAGATTCACAGCATATTCGCATTGAATTGAATTTCACAGCTAACGGGCATCATAGATAAAGATTGATAGAGATATATACATATGTATCTGTAGATAGAATAACTGAATGATGTATGTATGTATCTATGCTGGATGACTAACTATTCTAAGGGCTGTAACGTGTTTTTCTTGCAGTGTATGTATGCATTTCTGTTTGTTTTAAGATCAGTTAACAAAAGCCACAATTCCTAGAATTCTTTCAGTGTATTGTTATTAATTTAAATTAACATTACGATCACAATTAAGTTTTTTTTATTTTTCTACAACTTGTACAGTGAATTATTATTGACAAACAAACAAATAAAAAAAAGAATATTATTTAATAATATTTTTGCCTTTTGTTGAGGTTAAAAATAATCTAATAAATTATTTAGCTTGCAACTGGTCTATAATGGAAGAGAATATACAATTTTTAATACATTTTAATTGTAGTTAAATATGAAATTTTTTATACCCTTTAATTACAGTCAAATATATAAAAAAAACTCTATATATATATTTGATTATAACTTTAAAAATTTTAATTTAATTTTATTTATTTATTCTTAAGAATTTTACCTAATCCCTTAGAGTATTTCCAAGTTTAACCATTTTCACATTGCATTTGTTGAAATTTTTAAAAAAAATTGTATTTATTTTTATTTTTTTTTTATTTTTATTATTTTTTTCTATTGAATATTTATTTTGTTTGTATTGCATTGTTATTAATGCTCCACTGACCATATTTTAAGTTTTTGATATGACTTTTCATTATTTTTAGTTTTGATTCAAATATGAAAAAAAAAATTCATAAACAATGAAAAATAATAAAACAATTTTTAGTTGACCTTTAAAATGTGATGAAAAAAAAAAAAACAAAAAAAAAAACTATTGAAATTTATTTTCATTGATACATTTGGAAGTTATTTTTTATTGACAATGTCAACTGTTTAAATATACATAAGTTGAATAATTTGTCGGCTTTGCTTGTGCATATACATTTATACAGCACTGTTTGTATTTGTTTTATGTTTTTCTTGCTTATTTCTATAAAAATCGATCTATTTTTATTGACAAATACTTGAGTAAATTTCATATATTTGTTGATATAGGTGAATTTTTAGTGTTGCACTTGACGTAGTCGACTAACAAATACCCTTTAAACAATGCACAACAGCTAATGCTGCAATAGTAAAAAATAGTTAAATATAATGTAGATGGTATGCATATACCCCATGTGAACTATATGTATAGCGTATCAAAAAAAAATCAACTTTGTCGTGGCTTTCAGACGCTGTCTGTCTGTCTGTCTGTGTGCACTTTGCCGTAATGATAATGGACGTAAAGTACATGTCTATACATGATTGCAGATATATAGATATGAACATATATACTTTTACTTCTACGTCTACTATGTATGAGTATGTGTATGTGCATGTATGTGTGTGTGTGTGTGTGTGTGTACTTTATATCATTTGCTGACTTTCAATCAGTTTGTTGACTTTTTTACGCTGACTGTCTGCAAACTGGCAACTGGCAACTGGAAACTGAGCCTGCTACGATTGGTTTAGCTTTGGTTAGTTTGTGGTCAAAGTGCATTGAGTATATCCTGTTGCAGTCCCCGCATACGTTTACAGTTGGCTGAGCAGCAAACTTGCACTACACACACACACACACACACACATGCACATGCAGACTTACACAGTAAGAAAAAGTTATGTAATTTGTAATTACAATTTTACATTTTGCTTAAATTTCATTAAGTTTCGCTTGAGTTTTTCTCATTTCTATATTTCAAATTTATTATCTCATTATTATTATTATTATTATTTTTTTGTTTAGTTTCTTCCCGTATATTTGAAGTAAATATTATAACTTACCCTTTGACCCGCTGGAATCTTCAAACTCAACTGTCTGATAACATTTTGCCTTTGTCCTTCATAACGCAAGCTGACATTTTCGAAGCTAATGTCGCCTCGTTGTGGCCAGGATATCGGTACATTTTGGTCTATGTAGACACAACAGAAATGTCAAAAAAAAAAAAGAGAAAAGAAAAAAAAATTAAAAAATAAAATAAAATAAATATATGTATATATACATAGATTAAAATTCGTTATAAACGAATGCTTATATATTTCTTTCCAAAATTTTAATACCAAATCGACAAAGCATGAAAATTGTGACCTTTTCTACAGATTTATTTTACGCCCGCAACTTTTGAGTGAAAAACAAAAAAAAAAAAAAAATAAAAAAAAACAAAAGCGAAATACAAAAATTAAACCAGTTAAGCAAAAACTGATGAGGGCCATAGACAAACAAACAAACAAACAAAAAAAAAACACAATGAGAAGGGTTCAAAAATCATAGCACGGATTTTAAGGCGCACTTTGATAAGAACTACATACATAACCCTGAAAGAATAAAACAAAATTCTGCGGTCACATAATGCCGCTTCATGAGCCTTAATCATGACGAACAAAGAGCTTAAAACTGCTTCAAAAACTAACAACAAAAATATTTGAAAAAAAAAAAAAGTATAGAAGTTTAATTTAAACACGTGTGTTACATTTTTGTTAATATTAGATAAATACTTTTAAGATTTACTACGTTTATTATTTCTTACGTTTATTTTTTATAAGTTCGTATAAATCACGCCTGCAAAATGATTTAAAGGTAAAGTGTAGAAATTCATTTGCTTTGTTTTTGCTATTGTTACTTTTGCTCTGTCTCTTTCTAAATCTTTCCTCTTTCCAAATCGGGCTCTCTCCGTTCTCTGCTCTCTTTGTTCATTCGATTTTGCTGCTCTACACTCAATTTAAGCAAATGTCATACTTATTTTCAGAGAGAGGTAATTCATAGTAACGCGCGTAAGCGCGGCTCAGCGGCAGCAGCAACAGTTGAACCGAATGTATGCTTGGTGCTTAGATCAATGAAAGTATAAGGAAGAAAGAAATAAGAGTAAAAAGAAGCAGCAAACGAATGCGCATTGCTTGCGTATAAGAGAAAACAATGCGTTATGCATAGATCAACGCATTATTATGAGAAGAGCGTGCATATTTCACAGCTGTATTTAAGAGTACAATAAATCTAGCAGAAGAATATATAAAGAAAATGTGTAAGCTTAATCGTGATGAAATAGTAATAAGCTTGCAGCTCTCGTAAATTTTAGTGCATCTTTATTTGTCGATATGAGATATTGAATGCGCACGATTTATTTTCGAATGTTTTAACCCTTGTATGCCCAAAAAAATAGCAGCAAATGTTGAACAAATATTATTAATTTCAGTTAAAAATAATTATATTAATATTAATTTAATATTTATATTAATTTCAAGATGCAAATTATTAAAAA